>JAECUM010012327.1:85000-89987 GCA_016617855.1 Megalonaias nervosa
TCTCTTAGAGGTCTGAGAGGGTGTCACGGAGGGCGGAGGGGGACTAGAAGGGCATATGTATGGATGGATGGATGGATGTTGTTTTTCGCTTAATCTTTTTTAGTTTCGTCAACTGTCATGACATGTATTTGTTACAAACAATTATGAATAGGGAATACAGGGGGAATGCAGTTATTTATATGTTCTTCCGTCCGTAAACATTTTCCTCTCTTGGAGTCTCAAACCTTTCAAACGATTTCAGTCATACTTGGTAAACATGTCAAATAAGTTATTTAGAGTTACCTTTTCATATTTATAATTTTCCGCGTTCAATATTATTATTATTATTATTATTATTATTATTATTATTAAGAAACAAAAGCGTAACATAATTAGTATAGTAATATTGCATCTTCGCTAGCCAAAGTTCCGATATGATAACCCTATCTTCACCTTGGCGTATCGAGCAGATATTTATGTCATTCGGGTCTGTGAATTTCATTGGCGGCAAGCCACCGCATCCAATCAAAATACGTTGTTCAAATTTGAACACTATTCCTACATGATCGAGACAAGGGGAGCACACAAATTGAATGGACTGATAAATAAGCAATTTTCCACTGCCGGTCCGTGTCTGCACAAATACTTTTCACTGAAATGCACCTGCAATGGCTTCCATCTGGTACATAATCATGCTTTCGATGTTAAACTTACAAAGTATCCTTTTTAGGTCAGTTGCTTCAAGCATTTTCAGCCGATGTACAATGCACCACTCTATTGGTTAGTGGGCATTTCATACTAAGGGAGGCAACTCATGAAATCCAATAGATGTTGCTAGGACAAAACACCAATATATCTGTTCCATCCGCCAAGGTGTAGATAAGATTACCTTGGCTAGCGAAGATGAGTAATATTGATGGTGCCAGACAGTAGGGTATGAGCATAAGTAGTAGGTGTTGAACCACAGGATACTTTTCAAAAGGGTCTTTAGATAAGTACAGGACTGGGGGGGGGGGGCATATGTTATCTCTTGACCTTTTATTTTACTGCTATTGGCTTCACCTTTTTCCCCCAATAAGATATTTCAAACCGATATTCTTTTTACTTTTTGATTTAACAGACCACATTGATCAATGCATATTACACACGTCATATGAGCCGTGTTAGCTCCTCTGTCAAAGCCGTCTAATAATGTACTGAATGATACACTTCAATAACAGTTGCAGTTCTCTAGTAGCCGGGGGTGTGGTGAGTGGGTGGGCTATAACAGGTGGAGGCTTTTATATATTTCAATGCCAGTTGCCGTGCACTAGTAACATTGGAGGGTGGGGGTAGCAGATGGTGTCTTTTATTGCTAGACATTGTTTAATAAAGAGACGTTTGAACTTTTTTCAATCATCAGCATGTCTAAATATTTGTCTGCAACTTTTTAAAGTAGATTATACACTATGATCATCAATGGAACGATGTCCACTTATGTATGCTGTGCCAGTATCTATAAGCTTCACTACCTGGAAGCTTAATATCAGCGATAGGTGTGTCAGTGATTTCTAATACTGAGTACAGGGCTAGAGATGCGCTTTTGAAATAAAAGTTTAACATTTTTACTGGACCACAGTTTATGGCATTATAGTTGTTCAGCAACATAGCAAACGATACACAGTCAATGGCATTATATCTGTCCAGCAACACAGCAAAAGATACACAGTCAATGGCATTATATCTGTTCAGCAACACAGCAAAAGATACGGCTTATAATACCTTTCGCTCTTTTAACTACGTTATATTTTATAATTACAGCTGTACTACTTGCGGAGGGGATGGTCGAATCACATGTGACACATGTAAAGGATATGCCCAGTTAAAGTGCTTTATTCAACTCAAGGTCAAATAGTAAGTATCGGCTTGCAGTAATTTTACTTGAACTTTCACAAACTAAAGGAATATATCTGTTACAGGGTTTTAGGACATTATTTTAATACTAAGTTTTGGACCAAAAAGGTGGAAAGCCTTCATAGTTTCGAGCGTGGGCGATGGGATTGCCAGAGTATAATTAGTAGCGGTCAATACAACAAAGTCCCATGTACATAAAAGCAAAAGATGGTAGTTTCTTCTGCTAACTTTGTAGGATCTGGTTTAGACTAATTACTTTTAAATGACAAATGTGTTTAATAGAATTTCTGAGTCAGTAAGAGAAATAGTCAGAAAGATATACTGACTTGAGGTTTAAAAGAAAAATATTGCAGATTGTGCGGTTGCTGTTGATGTTGTTGTTGTTGTTGTTGTTGTAGAATAATGAGGCTTATATTTGATGAGATAATAATACCATCACCACACAACACGTTTCGTTCGAACGAACCAATTCAACATTTAGCGACCACTTGCATTGTAGATCCAGTTTGAGTAAATAGAAGTTATGGAGAAATTAGGCATAATGTTTAGTTATTTAAAAAAAACAGTCTCCAATGAATTGAAAGACATTATTTTTGCATCTCCAACGGGCGATGTCTTTGGAAAATTGAGTTTTAATTCTGGCAGGTAATTGAGAATTTTGTTAAAAGATGCAGAAAAATAAGAACAAGAACGTTTTTGCATATGGACCTGGATCACCAGGAAACAATACTTTTGTAATATTTTTTTAAAAAATAAGTCAAGATATGTGCAAATAAATTTAACACGAATTCTTAAAGTGAGCAGTAATTAAAAATTGCAATATATGAAATTGTTGTATTGCAGCGATAACCACAAGGATGACCATATTCTGGAGAGATCTGATCTGCCAGACGAACTCGTCCGCCAAGTGGGCGGCAAAATCATCTTCGAGCAAGTTCTACCATTGGTATGTCATTAATCTCATTTTTTTAAGTGCACAAAAGCGTATCGACGGTGATGCATGAAATGTTTTCCAACAGGAGATGAAATTTTTCCAAACATATTGTCATTGTCCTTTGCCTTACAATTATGAGAACTCTAAACCAATGTTTCAGTCTGTATTTTTGTACAGCAGTTATTATCATGTTAACTGCTTCACATTGGTTACTCTACCCTGTTATTTTTGCTTTCTTAGAAAATAAGTAAGACACGTGTTAGAAAATAAGTAAGACACATTTTGCAAGCCACTAATGCTGACAAAGAGGACCGAAGTATTTCCATTGCAGGGTCAAGGATGACTGGTAAAAATATATTTAGTAAAATAATACACAAACACAGAAATGCGGCAATATTCATGTAAGAGCACAATTTCAAATGCTTGTTACAGAACTGGATTCAATAATATTTTTTTTTCAGGTGCCCCCAATCGTGGCTTACCCAGTCAAAGAAATTAATGATAACTCCATCCGATTAGTTAACAAGCACCGTGGAGCGTGGCCAAACGAGCGATGTTTGAGTCAGGTCAGTATTTGTAATTATCAGCAGTGCGATTCCTACACGAAAAATATAAGGACTATCCGTGGTTCTGGACTCTACTAACTTTACATTACAGACTGGTTACATTAATTTCTCGATTTGTTTCTATGGATTTTGTAAAGTGAAAAAAGAAAAGGAAACAATTCGTATATTTTAAAAAGTGTAATTCAATTTGATGTCACATATCATATATCTAATATGATTATGACGGCTACGGACAGACCAAAACATATGTGACTGACCCTGTTATGCATATATAAGAGTAGTCTGGGTGTACTTGCTTTTGATATATTTATAGTCGTTCAGTATATATGGCTTCCTAGATGACACGCTTGTTTTGTCACTATGTTGACCTCGAGCCTTCCCTGCCAGTTTTCTACAGCAGTTTCGATTTGCGTTTCTCGTTTATATTTGAGTCTTCTGTGATACATTGAAATAGCACTTTGGAGAAACTCATAGTCTGTCTTTTTGTCCGGGACTTCGTTTGTCTAAACTCAGCATGAGAACAATAACAAAGTCTTTTAATATTCCAATAATGTCTGCGTGGTTGTTACATGGGAGAGCTATCCTGAAAGCGTTTCGGTGACATTCATCAAGAACGATAAGAAATAAGCTTGAACGGTAAGCTTATGAGTGAAGTATAATGATATGTTCTCAAAAATAGTTTTTCGCACACGACAATTACTTCAATTTGTTAACGTATTTTTATTTCAGCGTCAGACATTGCGAGGTGTACCTGTAACGGAAGTGAATTACACCTGGGAGAATGTCAACAGTCGGTTCTGGGTGTATGGATTTGAGCGGAAAGTGTATTGTCCTGACTATCCCCAGCAGTGTTGTTGCGGATGTTCTGTTCTGTAAAGCAACCACTCCTGGACAATTGTGTAGTGCTTTAAATAAACGTAATGTTCAAAAGTTGTGATAGCACTATTCATGACAAAAGAAATTGTTGCTACTTTGCATAAATTTATATTTCGTAAAAAATCTTATTACTGTAAGATAAATTTAAGCATTTACGTGAGTTGTACATGCAAACGGATTAAATGTGAGTATCGAAAATATGTACTCTTTTTTCTACACGTTTGAAAACAAATTCTATTCTAAATTTCTTCTATGAATAAAAATGACTTAAATCAGGATAAATTATCTGATTTTTTAATCGAATAAGTTTACTGCTAAATTTCGAATTTTTAAAGACAAAATTAAGACATTGTCTTTGATTGTAAAATCTTTGATGCCTAATGGAATTATTGTTCATTTTACAGCATCTACCAAACGTCAATTATCCAGACACCAATAATCAGGGTTTTTAGCTTGTAGCCCGAACTTTTTACTTATTGCTATGTTCCTGTATCTATGAATTAAACTATTTTGCCACTCAGGATGCCGACACAGAACGGTGTAACAATAATTAGAACAAACATAACTGAATATAATCTGATAGAAGTATAATTACAATGTTATTTTGACTAACTAAATTATTATTATTATAATTACAATAAAAGTGAATGGATTAAAGACATGGGCGCCCGCAGCATGGGTCAAGGGGGGTCGCGTGGCCCCCCCCCCCGAAATCGTACTGCATATATATATATATATA
>JAECUM010012328.1:0-33297 GCA_016617855.1 Megalonaias nervosa
TCTCTGGCCAGGTGTTCAGTTTAAGTGATTCATAACAACAATGTGTGTAGCAGTCATCAGTATGTATTGCGAACTATCAAAACTGCTGATTAAAAGAGATGTTCTAATTAATGAAGGAATACATATCCATAGCTAGGAAAATGAAGAATGTGTCTGCTGTTTTGTCAGATCGTAAGTGATGCACATATCTTGAATAGTCAGAATACTTATTAGGCTCATATAAAAACATTGGCTTGTCTATGGTTAAAAATGACTTCTGGTAAGGAAAACGGTAAAATTACAGTTCTGATCAAGTAACATATGTTATGGATATGAATGGAATGAAAGAAATATTCTGGCAAGGAGGATTTTAAAACTTTTGATTCAGATATTTGACAATAAACATTCTGAAGTTACCAACATAAATTTGGGCTGGCAGGTGGCCCTAATTAATATAGAATCATCTTATACTCCCCATGGGAAAGTTATGTAAACATTTTTATTGAACAAATAATTATGTAATAAGAATCTTCAGGAAAAGATATAACTTATGTATTTTACCTAGGACCTGATGGTCATATATTTTCTTACTTATATCTAAATCTTAGAGGCTCTGACTATAGATACCAATAGAGGGAGCCACTGTGGTTCACTACATATACCATTAGGGGGAGCCACTGTGGCTACATAGTCTCAGAGTCAGTGGGTTGTAAGGTTAAAACCTGTCTAGACAAGCTTCAGTTAATTTTTGTAATTCAAGGCAATTTACTCTCTTTTCTTAACAGTCAGTAGGGTGATAATGTACAAGTGCCATTTCAAATACAAATCAATCTCAGTCAAAAAGTTAGTTCTGATGCCTTCTCTGTTTGTACTAAGGAGGGGGCCCCATACCTCATACAAATGACGGCCAGAAAACCCAGAATGTTTCCTTGAGTAAGCTTTCTTTAGAGTTAGATGGTGAAAATGCTTCAAATGCAGGACCTTCCAGGGGCCCACAGAACCTCTCACCCACTTGTTTAAGCCCACCCACAATGATACTAAACGATATTTCTGCATCCACCCCAGTGTACATATCAATGCATCTCAGTAACTTAGAAAAGTAGCTGATGCCATGGCCAATGCTGTCAGTTTTAGATAATTCAGGCAACATGAATGTTTACTGTTCATAATTTCCAATATAATTTTTATTTTTTTCCTTTTGGGTCATTTAATTTGTAATTTTCATTGGCTACTAGTTATGTTTGACAAATTCAAATCTTGCATTGCTTGCCAAAGTCATCACTGCCCCAGATAAGGTGCGAATCAATGTATTTCACTCAATTAAACAGTTTCATACAGGGTTTTTGCTTCGAATATGCCACGTATGTAAGCATTTTTCTTTCACTTAAAAGATTGATGTCTATATGCATACATTTGTTTAAAAAAAGAGCCAATTTAAACATTAAGTCTAATATTATTACATGGTGCTGCATACATCATTGATAGAATAAAACTTAAAAAGCAAATACTTATGATGTAAACAAGTACAGTGAACTAGTCCAACTTAAACCAGTCCAGCTTAAACCAGCCATTTTCTATAGTCTCAGCTGACAGGGTGTTTGCTTGTCTGATTCTTGCATAAAATCAATTGTTCAGATAATATCAAACACTAAAAATGTCGGGAAAACAAGGGATAAAATCTTTGAAGCCTGAAAGTCTATTGAAAATTTTTACAATCTTTGGGAGTTTTTCCAGCCAAATTACAGTTCATCCTCAGCATCAGTACATGTAGTGAGAAGTCTTTTCTCAGATGTAGCTGATCAATTTGTTGAATCAGACTCTATTACATCATCTAAAATTATGAGGGAACCAAAAAATAGGAAACATGATTTTTGGAGACAACCCTTACCATGCTTGGAAGTAATTGATGTACATGGTGCTGAGAATAGGCCGAGATGTATGCATTGTACCAAATACTAAGTGAAACATGTTTGGTCTGATGAAGGTACACCAAATGTACAGAGGTTCTTGATATAGAGAATGCCTCTAAGGATCATATGAGTGTGGAGAAATTGATTTTGCTTGAGAACATAAACAAAAATGATTGGGCATTGTGATTATCATTTAAAATTAAAAAGTACCCAGTTATTTTAGTACAAATTGAACTTCACTCAATTCATTTTAATTTTATGAGTGAAATACCCAGTAGGTCCCAAAAGTTATCTGGGGCACTGAGTAACGTTTGTATTTATTTATTTACTTAACTTGTTATGCTTCTTTGGAGTAAATGTAACTCCTTGTAGAGATGGGATTCGAGAGGTCAGATATCTTTCTCACAGTTAGACAGAATCATCTAACAGTTGCATTTGCTTACAGGGATCAGCAACACTGGATTGCAAGTTTATCACACCCATACACACGCATGCATGCACACACAACACACACACACACACACACACACACACACACACACACACACACACACACACACACACACACACACAATTGGAGGGAGAGGTCTGTATAATCACATTTTGTTGTAGGCAAGATAGCAGAAAACTAATGAGCTTGGCCAGACCATATTGGACATTTAAATAATCTGACTGGATGCCAAGACCTGATAAGGTTCCAGTGACTGTGATCTTATTTTAAAACTTTCAAACATTTACTGGAATCATTTTAAACATTCACTGGAATCATTTTAGACAAAGGCATTTTTGACCAGACATTGTTAGCACATTTACATAAAATGTCACTCGAGGTTGATGAATAAAACTGGGTAGGCATATTTTCTTTTTATATTGTGATGTAAATGACACATTTAGATTGGCAAGCCATTGTAGCAATTTACATATTTTAAAAACCTTTGTAGCTATAATGTTCATAGAGCAGAAGGGCTTATGAAATGGGCTTTCCGATGCAATACACTACTTTGGCCTCTACTTCTTCTAGACGGGTGGTCGGGATGGGCCCGGTCCCGACAAATCGTCTGGTCACGCCGAGCCCTAGGAGGTCTTTACTTACTCGCTCACTTTCTTTATCTTTCTCGTTGTATCTCTCTTGATACCACCGTTGCCCCTACATTCTATCCCTTTAACTTTCCCTTTTCCAAGTCTTAGAAGACTTCCTAGAAGGTGGTGGCTCAACGGGTCAATTGGGAGGTAATTTTACCGACTGAATATGTCTTATGGGATGAATCAGGAGGTGCATTTACCTACTGAGTATAACATCTGTGTATCCCTGACACTTGAAAACTGTCCCCTTGTTGGGCTCCTTGGTGGGCGGGGAGCACGGGTGCTGAATTTTATATCCACCAACATGAATATTTCCAAAAAAAATCAACTCAAGCGTACCAAAACTGGATCTGACTCAGATGACGAACCATGTGGTGTGGATTCATTTCCACGCTTCATGGTTATACAGTCTAAAGATGCCACAAAACCGCTTAATGTACTCTCTCCGTTTGTGATCGAGAAAACAATTATGGGACTGATTGGAACACCAAAAGGTGTTAAAAAGTTAAAATCGGGCTGCCTACTTGTCGAGTGTGAGCGACGAGGTCAAACAGAAAACCTCAAGAAAATGACAACATTTTTCGATATTCCAGTGACCTCGTTCGCCCACACAACACTCAATTCGTCCAAAGGCGTGATTCGCTGTCGTGACTTGGCTGGAGTCAGCGACACGGATATCATTGAAGGGATGAAAAACGAAGGTGTCACTGCAGTCCGTAGAATACGTATTAAACGTAACAACAACCTGCAGGACACCAACAACATTATACTCACCTTCAACAAGCCAACAGTACCCAGAGTGGTCAAAGTTGGCTTTGTGCAAGTGAAGTTTGATGTGTACGTACCAAATCCACGTCGATGTTATAAGTGTCAGAAATATGGTCATCATGAAGACCGCTGCTCAAGAAGCCAAATATGTGGCCGATGCGGAGATCACTCTCACCAGGAATCTGAGTGTAGAGCCACTCCGCATTGTGTCAACTGTGGAAAGGAGAACCACGCCAGTTCCAAGGATTGTGATACCTGGAAACTGGAGAAGGGAATACAGAGGATTAAATACACATCCAACATTCCCTATCCCTGTCCTCAAAGTAGCTCCAGACCTAACAAAAAAATCATCCCCGTACTTCCTCCGTAGAAATAACCATATAGATTCTCTCCGCGAAAAGTCTAACCTAGCTCCAAAATCTCCAATCTAAACTTATAATGAAGAACACGATCATACAATGGAATTGTCGAGGACTTAAAGCCAATTACAATGATATTCTCCTGCTTTTAAACGAATATGATCCTGCAATACTATGCCTTCAGGAAACCTTTTGATATTTATAGCATCGATGTGGGTTTGTAATATATATATATAATTTCACTTGTAAAAAGGAAACTTTGACCACTCTAGGTACTATTGGTTATTGAAGCTGAGTATAAACGTGGTGGTGTACTGCAGGTTGTTGTTATGTTTGATACGTATTCTACGAACTGCAGTTACACCTTCAATTTTCATCCCTTCAATGATATCTGTGTCGCTGACCCCATCCAAGTCTCGACAACGAATGACGCCTTTGGATGTATTGAGTGTTGTGTGAGCAAACGATGAGACTGGAATATCGAAGAATGTTTTTATTTTCTTGATTTTGACGTCGTTCACATTCCACAAGCAGGCATCCCGTTTGCAGCTTTTTGACGCTTTTTGGTGTACCGATCATTCCCGTTATTGTTTTTTTTTTTTTTTTAATTATTAAGGGAGAGAGTGTACTAATCTGGCATCATGTGATTGTATAACCATGAAGCTTGGGAATGACTCCACACTGCATGGTTCTTCTTCCGAGTCAGATATTGGTTTCGTCCTTTTCTTTTGATTTCTTTTTTGGAATTTTCCATTCAAGATATCATAAGGTATAAGCACGTATAATGATAGTTTTAGTGACAAGCGATTTGTATTTCCTCAGAACACACACGCACACACACACACACACACACACACAGACAAGCAAGCGCAACCAAAAGTATGCGGATATTTTAAATCTATGGTAAATATCATGCCATACTCAACATTTTTAGAAAAGGTAGAAATTAGTGCAGAATCGAAATACCAAGCACGAACACGAGAAAGAGGGAAAATGCACTAAAAATATAACCATTTCCCACCGATTGGCAAAGTTCCATTAACTGTATACACTGAAAGGACAATTCTACATGTTTTAATTAATTGAAGAAAATGTTACTCTGTCACCAGTGACTTGTAACAATGTTTCCACTTCCCAAGTGGAAGAAAAACTAGTACGTCTACTGCAGATACGTAGATACCATTGATGCGTTTTCGTTTGATACATATGGATGCACGTTCAGAATAAATGACATTTATTCGGGCGCATTTGTACTTTTTCACTGTAGTACGACAATGAATGTACACATATATTTCCTTCTCGAAGATAAGGCGTTGTTTCATTATTCAAAAAGGAAAGGTACTCTTTCTGTGATTCTGGAACTGATCTATCATTGACTGCATCATTATATTGGCATGGGTAATTATGAGAGAGAGAGAGAGAGAGAGAGAGAGAGAGAGAGAGAGAGAGAGAGAGAGAGAGAGAGAGAGAGAGAGAGAGAGAGAGAGACTGTCTCTCTCGTCCATGCGTGCGCAAATATTAAAATTTTGTTCCGTTATAGATACTAACTACCTGATAACGAAATCACGACTGGTTTCATTATTTGACTTCCTTTTAAGAGAATGAAATAGCTGTTAAGATTTACATGCTCTTGGAGTTTGGCCCAATGTGCAGGTGATTCCCTATTTTTTTTTTTTTTTTTTCACATAAATTTGCATCAATTATTTAAAAATATCTTTCTGACCGATATATTAAAATGATTACTATTTGAGCCATTTGTCCATGACAGCAGAATTACATAAATAAGTTTTTGAGATCTCCTTTGGGGTCTTGAATCTACTTTGCTTGCCGTAACTGGGCAATAGTGGTTGATATGGACAACCTACATATTGGCTCCCAGTCTTGTTCATTGACCTATTAAGCTGTTTATATAGTCTATTTTATTTCCCTTCATTTGTTTGTTTCATTTTGTATTATTTTCATTCCATTTGAAGCATACCTAATTCGCATGCGGCAGAGACACTGGCTTTTAGTACACATTATCCCTGTGTTTTATACTCAACGTTACTGCCTTGGAACGAGAACAAGACTCGTTGTTGAATTTTGTAATCCTATAATAGGAGGATAGCGTGACTAAACAAAATGTGCACTAAAGTACTTAGCCATGTGTTTATTCTTTAGATAAACAGCCAGCTTTATTGCATCAATGCAGTTTGCGCACATGTGAAGACATCCATTCGTTGTAGGGCGAGAGCGCCTAGTATCCCAATAATAGCTTAAGGAAGACTTTTTGTATACAACTTGTAACATCAAGCCCATGTCTCTGAGGTCCTTTCTTGACGAAATCTACATTGAAACTACAAAGCATACTGCATCTATATGATGTTTAAGTTTCTTAAAATATTCTTGGATTCTAATCATAATTAAGACACTGAGACAAATAGTCAGTAAATTTACAATTTAAAGCTTTCATTCTTTTGCTACAGCAACGCTTGAGAAAAACGATAGAAGTAAGTTGTTAAGGGAATTGCAACTACGAACATTTTAGATGCCGATCTGGAAGAAGATTTATTTTTGATCGAAAAGCTTAATCCCTCCTGATAGTAAATATGAAATTGACTATTATGCACCAGTACCAGTGCACTTAAAGCCATTATGCTAAGGCAGTCTAACGACAAAACCAGTATCCACGGTACGTAACATTAAATGCTGAAGTTGCCACCGGCGATTAACCAAAGACAGTTAGGAAACGGCCTTAGCAAATACGTTCCATCCCGACCCACCATACACAAAGGAATCGTAAGCGTCATCGTACTGTTTGCTTTCAAACCAACCCAAAAATGCAAGAAATGCTCCAAATGGCTGTGCATTGTAGGTAGTAATGAGATATGTAAAGTGTTTGCACACTCCATCCGGGCAACTCAACCGTAAAACCCACTTTAAAATGGTCCTATGTTGTGGTGGTCTTGGACAGAGCTAGAAACCTTTGACAGGCAAGTGTAGTTTACTTTCAACTTCATGCTGGAAATGTTTATAAATGCATTTGATATGAAGTTCAACATTATTTTGAGAATTTGGATCATTTTTATATATTTCACAGGAAGAATACCTTCATTAGTAATACTATTATTTATGTTGCAATTTGCAGCATATAGCAGTGCGACAACTGTTTTGCTCGTATCATCAATGATTTTGGTAAATGATTCGTTTGCAATCTCTCTCTCTCTCTCTCTCTCTCTCTCTCTCTCTCTCTCTCTCTCTCTCTCTCTCTCTATATATATATATATATATATATATATATATACTAATTTCTAAAATACTTCTTTGTTCTTACGAGAGGTCGTAAAGTACACTAACGTATAGTGAAGGTTTGAGTGACAAGCGAGTCTTATTTCCTCAACAAATAAACGGACACTCAAGCGCAACCAAAATAATGCGGATATTTTAAATCTTATGTAAATATCATGCCATACTCAACGTATTTATAAAAGGTCGGGAATTGTATCGTGATGAAGACACAATCGAAACACCAAGTGAGAAGACGAGAAAGAGGGAGAATAAAAATGTAGACATTCACCACCCATTGGCAAATTTTCCATTAACTGAATATACTGAAAATATAATTATACAAGTTTTAGTGGATTCAAAGAAATGTTACTCTGTTACGACTTCACAAGTGAAACAAAAACCTATTACGTGTACTGCAGAAGCGTAAATACCCTTGATGCGTTTTCATTTGTTACATATGGATGCACTTTCAGAATACATGACATTTATCCCGTCGCATTTTTCATTTTTCACTGTAGTCCGACAATGAATGTACCCATATATTTTCTTCTCAAAGGTAAGGCGTTGTTTCATTATTCAAAAAGGAAATTTACTCTTTCTGTGCTTCTGGAACTGATCTATCATTGACCACACTATTATATTGGCATGGGTTCCTACGCTGTACATTTGAGAAATATATGTTATTACATTTGAAATCACTACCGTCATGAAAACAAGAGATATCGCCAGTATTTTTTCACAGCAGACAATAGAATATATCAGATGTCAAAACGTTTAAATAAGTATTACAATTCTTAACGTTTGCAAATGGACCATGGAATTTGCCCTTTTACAATTTGAGAAATTCTTTACCAGCCTTTACCGTCATGTTATTCTGAAAAATTATTTGCAACTAGTGTGATTTTCAGATTCCGGACATTGCATAAAATGGTTCAAACGCTGCAATACCATAACATTTACATACGTTTGTTTTATGGATGTTAGATTCAAGACAAATTCACAAAATGTCATAAGATATATACGTTCATTACAATGAAAAGGTTATTATTGTATAAAAGAAAATAATATATTATAAGTGTAAACAAAAGACATTCCGGTAGAGTTACAACATTTATTGTTCTTCCTATTCTTTTCTTCCACAGACGTATTGTTGCAAACATGTTGGCGAATCCTGTAGTTTTGATGTTCATAGCAATTTATTTGGAAAACAAACAACGATGGTAAATAGAATAGTGTTCTACAGAATATATAATCTTTGTCTTGTACATGCCCAGTTATACACAGTCGTAAATAACCGAAAAGTAGCTATTAATTTTAGTATCAATTAAACTTAAAATTAATTGAATATAAAGTTAATTGTTTGTCGTCTTTGATACGTAATGACGTGATTATTTTGTATCTGTCTTTAAAGGAACTAATTTAGTGACCTATGAAAGCCACTATCTATTGTTTCTACATCTGAACAGGAACAAGCTACACAACCAACAGATGCACCATTCATCCCCTCCTCTGAGGGAGCATCAACAGTGGCATCGCCATTGGTAACAATTGCTGCTGACAGAGATGACGATTCTGAGGAAGAGGAAGATGTAGAGGAGGTACAGGCAATAGATGCACCAATGATCCCGTCATCTGATATAGCATCAACAGTGGCACCACCATCTGTAACAAGTGATGTTGATGGAGAAAGTTATTCTGATGGAAATGAAGATGTAGAGGCAGTGCAGGCAAGAGATGCACCAATGAGCCCGTCCGTTGAGGGAGCATCAACAGTGGCATCGTCATCCGTAACAATTGTTGCTGACAGAGATAACGATTCTGATGAAGAGGATGAGGTAGAGGCGGTGCTGTCAACAGATGCACCAATGAGCCCGTCCGTTGAGGGAGCATCAACAGTGGCACGACCAGCTGTAACAAGTGATGTTGATGGAGAAAGTGATTCCGATCGAAACGAAGATGTAGAGGCAGTTCAGGCAAACAAATCCATCAATGAGCCAGTCCATTGAGGGAGCATCATCAGTGGCAAGGCCATCGATAACAACTGATGCGGACAGATCACGATTCTGAGGAAGAGGTAGAGACGGTACAGTAAACAGACGCACCAATGAGCCCGTCCGTTAAGGGAGCATCAAGAGTGGCACCACCATCTGTAACAAGTGATGTTGATGGAGACAGTGATTCTGATGGAAATGAAGATGTAGAGGCAGTGCAGGCAACATATGCACCAATGAGCCCACTAGTTGTGAGAGCATCAATACTGGGAATCAATATCCGTAACAATTGATGCTGACAGTTATAGCGATTGTGATGAAGAGGAAGAGATAGAAGAGGTGTAGCCTTCAGATGCACCTTTGAGCCCGTCATCTCAGAGAGCATCAACAGTGGCTATTATATAAATCTTGTATTAGACGAAATAGACCTTTGTAGTTTGTACCGTAATGTCCTTCGTATTAAACATTTCAGGAGCAGGAATTAATCTCCACGAAACATATATTTATCTATATATCTGTCTATCTATATATACCATTTCAAGATTGCTTCTTTGAAAACAGATGATGCAACTTTAAAACATAACTCAACTGTATCGTACGTATAAGGATAATAATTCCAGTGTTAAGCAGGTTTTTTCAGGGAAATAATAGAAATTGTCTAGGAAACCTTTAGGAGAAGAAAACACACACGAACGTCTTCATCGACGATATCTCTCTCTCTCTCTCTCTCTCTCTCTCTCTCTCTCTCTCTCTCTCTCTCTCACACACACACACACACACACACACACACACACGCACACATATATCTATCTATCTATCTATCTATCTATCTATCTATCTATCTATCTATCTATATATATATATTGATTGATTGATTGATTGATTGATTGGATCTTTTTAAGGCGCACCAGCACAATGAGGCTATTTAGCGCCATGCAAAAGGTTATATCTTTCATTATTTAAAAGTGGTAAAAGATTACGTATCGACCAGCGATACGAAACCAAACGGTGATAAATAAAGTTTCCCAATCAACGGGGAGTGCAAATGATGTATGACAACGAAAACAGATGAAAGGTAATTAAAATCTAGCGACGGTATATATAGCACATAAAACTGTTTAACGTGATAGCATAAAGGCTATAACTTATGATAAATATTTAATTCCTTCAGGAAGTCTATAATATAAGAAATGCTAACTGTATCAAAGAGCTCCCTAATGTCATTCACATTGTAATAATGATTACGCGTAGGTTGCAGGTCTAAACACTCCAACATAAAGTGCTTAACAGTGAATGGTTCATTGCAAGATATGCACTCTGGTGGGTCTTCTCCTTTTAGTATATAGGAGTGGGTTAAATAAGTATGGCCGATTCGAATTCTTGCAACGACTACCTCCTCCCTACGGACGGCTCTGTAGGAAGGAGTCCATTCTCCTAGGGTTGGCTTGATGGCATGAAGTTTGTTATTCACGGCATCATTCCATGATGCCTGCCATTTCCGACGTAAACAGTCTTTGATACTACGTTTAAAATCAGTATACGGTGTATTAAAATCAGATGGTTCTAGTAATAAGGCCATTTTAGCAGCGCGGTCTGCTTTGTCATTACCTTTAATTCCAATATGGCTGGGTAACCAACAGCATACTATATTGTGGGAGGTACTCAGCTCAGTATGTTTAAGGAGAACATTAGCTAATAATGGATTCTCCAGTTTTCTATTATGTAGTGACTGAAGTACTGAAAGTGAATCGGAGAAGATGATGCTGCTTAAAATACGCTTGCTTTCAATATATTGCAATGCAAGGTCTATTGCTCTGATTTCGGCTGAAAAAAAATGATATACCATTTGGCAAGCGAACTTTTGTTGTGTGTTTTCCACTAACGAAGGCTGCAGCAGCCTTTTCCTCATCGTTTGATCCATCAGTATATATTCTTGTATAATTTTCATATTGGGCGACTAGTTCATGGTAAGAGTTGTGGAAGATGGAAAGGTTTGTCTCCGATTTTTTTTTTCCCTCATGTAACGTGAAAAGTACCTTTGGTTGTTGAAGTAGCCAGGGAGGTGTCTTAGAGACGGGCGTTTTCAGAATGTTTGAAAGTTCAATTTTGGAACTGTCAAGGCATGGTAATATTCAATTGCCAAAGGTAGGTGTGACGTTTGGTTTATTGTCATATAAGGTTTTATATTTGGGTTCAAAAACAGCCGAAAAAGCAGGGTTCAGAGGGTTTGATCTTAATTTGAGAGCATACTGTGCGGAAAGCATTTCTCTACGTTGTGATAAAGGTGGTTCGTTCGCTTCAACGAGTAGGCTTCACACGGGGATGTCTTAAATGCTCCCAGGGCAAATCTTATTCCCTGATGATGAATTGGGTCTAGCATCTTCAAATAGGACTTCCTAGCTGAACCATAGACAACGCAACCATAATCTAGTTTCGAGCGAATAAATGTTCTGTGTAAACTATGTATGACTTTCCTATCAGCACCCCAGTCGGTGTTCGCTATTACTTTAAGTAGATCTAGAGACTTCAAGCTTTTAGCTTTCAAATTCTTCAGGTGTGGAATAAAGGTCAGTTTTCTGTCGAAGATAATACCTAAGAATTTTGCTTCCTCAACAACTGGAATAGGTATTCCGTCAAGCGTGAGTTTAGGTCCATCATGATGTCTTCGGAAGTGACAGGAATGTATACATACAGTGTCTGATTTCGAGAATTTGAAACCGTTAGTATTGGCCCAATGTTGAGTCTTGTTGATATTTTGATGTAATTGTCTTTCAATTGTATGCATGTGCTTGGATCGGTAACATAATAAAAAGTCATCAACATATAGGGAGCAATCCACACCTGGATTCAGACACTTGGTGATGCTATTAATTTTTATGTTGAAAAGCGTCACCGATAAAATACTGCCCTGGGGCACACCCATCTCTTGATCGTGCATATCAGAGAGTGTGGAGCCCACTCGTACCCTGAATTCCCTGTCGGAGAGGAAGTTTGATATGAACGAGGGAATTCGGCCTTTAAGACCCAGATCGTGCAGGTCATTTAGTATTCCGTACTTCCACGTTGTGTCATACGCCTTTTCCAGATCAAAGAAAACCGCTACTAAGTGTTCCTTCTTGATAAAAGCGTCGCGAATAAATGTTTCCATTCTAACCAGATAATCATTGTTACTATGACCATAAGGAAAGCCACTTTGGAAAGGAGATATTAAATTATATATATATATATATATATATATATATATATATATATATATATATATATATATATATATGCTAAATTTCACTAGCGTAAACATAATTAAAGAAATCAAACAAACAATCTCCCAGGATCGCATAACGCAATTATCTATATATCTATGTCTATATTCAAATATAGATCAGTATTCAGTCGTGGAGCACGTATGAGGATAATAATCCCATACAGATATCAAGCGTGATGAAAAAGAAGTCATGGCCTTTGAAAGCTAAATTCTCAGCACTGGATCCTAATGATAGAAACATATCGACTTTTGTCATCAAGGGTATAATACTATTTTACCTCGTATAGACAAAGATTGTTGTTTTGCACGTACGAAAGTAAAGCTGGTGGCGCCTTGTATGATCTTACTTTCTACATAATTATTGCAAAAAAGCCTGTAAGAAACCTGGATTACTTCTAACCTCGATTATAGGGTAGGGTATCTGGACCAGCAATTCTAATAAATAGAATTTTTTGTATATTTTATTGCAATGTTTCATCAACATATCGTACGTAGGATAGGGACAAGCAACGAACTCAGTTTCTTGCACTTACTTGTTTCATCCTTCTGCAACGTGCTCCGGAAACGATATAATAATTGTGAGAGATATGCAGCTTTTACAAAAGTCCAAGCGTAGGAATATTAATGATATGGAAACTAGTTTCATGATTTTTATGATTTGGAATTATCACTTCTCAAGGAGAATTTGCATCCCAAACCAGAAGTCCAAAAATAATAAGGGAAAGAATATAAGCAAACATTAACACGTAATAGCATCTGAGCTTACAAATGTACCAACAACCCTAACATACACACAAGTGAGCTTGGTACTCTCGGACTGATCGTAAAAGTTAATATTTAAGTAATAACATGTACCCTAGTGAAAGCGCTCATCAATATGTTACCATAGGGTAGCGTGTAAGCCTCATACTGATTCCCTAAGGCTCACTTGTAAAGACAAAAAACATTATGTTCTGGAAGTCATATATCAGTACTTTAGTAAGAGTTCAATATTGATCATAAAATCCTAATATATCGATAGTTTGATGTTGGTAAATTTCATTTTCAGTCAAAATAGCAATATTTTGACACTTAAATGTCTTAACCGGGCAAGAGGGCCCAACTGTGTTGAAACAATAACTAATTTACTAATTTGGGGCTTCTAATTCGTTGTTTGTAGGAAAAAATGCATGGCAAAATATGAAAGGATTAAATGTTTGTCATAAATGTGATTGAAAACTAATATGTTGAATACAGTTGATGTGTCTTAATGTAAATTATAGGACGCGCTATTTTAGTTAAGGAGGGCATCGGAAGCATGATGGAAAACGAGTATGCAATAATAAGAATTCCACATAGTGTTACATTTATCATGCCCCTCCATTGCACAATCTTAAATCGTAGCAGACACCGGGAACATGAAACGTTATTAAAAAAGACTAATTGTTCCTCCGTGTGAAGATTAGTCCAGAAATTGTTGGAAACACATTCAAACAAATAAAAGTAGGTCCCTGAGGTCTGGACATGCCCGTACTGCCAAAGGTGTCCACACTAGAATACGGTCACAACAACATAGACAAGATTGAGGTAATTGAATCTATGTTCCTCAGCGTATCGTTATCACTGCAGCTTGAAAGGTTGCTACATATCGTCGACTGATAATTTAATAGAATCGCAACCATCAAATGTTATGACTTTACCTGCCATAGTGTCATAAATAATTAGATGATTGTTAAATACATTGGAACTGCTGAGGATGCAATGTAAGTCACTGTAGACCACGTTCGCCAGTTGTATGTACAAATGCATTAATTTAAACAAGGTCATGACGTTTCCTGGCAATGCATGAAGCGACGGCAGAAACCGAACAAAAATACGAATCCTAAAATGGACGACAAAAGTCGAATTGAATATTTATTAACGGCTCTAAGGGGCTTCCTATTCTTCCAGAACTTGAATCCTTTGTTGTCGGATATTCGCTATGTTTTAGCATACCAAATTAGAGGTAATCATCTATTGATGGTTGGTTGGTTGGTTAGTTGAATTTTTACGGCGCACCAGCACTATGAGGCTATTTAGCGCCATACAAAAGGTTATATCTTTCATCATTTAAAAGTGGTAAAAGGTTTAGTATCGACCAGCGATACGAAACCAAACAGTTGAAGGTAAAAAGATAAAATGGTAACGGTTATAAATAAATAGTTTCCCGAGCAACGGGGAGTGCAAATGATGTATGACAACGAAAACAGATGAAAGGTAATTAAAATCTACCGACGGTATATATATAGCACATAAAACTGTTCAAGGTGATAGCATACAAGCTATAGCTTATGATAAATATTTACTTCCTTCAAGAAGTCTATAATATAAGAAACGCTAACTGTATGAAAGAGCTCCCTAATGTCATGCACATTGTAATAATGATTACGCGTAGGTTGGAGGTCGAAACACTCCAACATAAAGTGCTTAACAGTGAATGGTTCATTGCAAGATATGCACTCTGGAGGGTCTTCTCCTTTTAGTATGTAGGTGTGGGTTAAATAAGTATGGCCGATTCGAATTCTTGCAACGACTACCTCCTCCCTACGGACGGCTCTGTAGGAAGGAGTCCATTCTTCTAGGGTTGGCTTGATGGCATGAAGTTTGTTATTCACGGCATCATTCCATGATGCCTGCCATTTCTGACGTAAACATTCTTTGATACTACGTATAAAATCCGTATACGGTGATCATCTATTGAACTTGATAGGTGATTGTAACACATCATAGAACTATAATATTTAACTAAACTTAGAACCCAACGATTTTAGGATTCTAGAAGGAACAAGGAATTTCTGACGAATGCAAATGGTCACATTCTTGATTATATCGACTTTGAACTGGAAGAACTTGTCAATAAAAGTAATAGAACACAAGACATACAAATACAAGCGCCATCCATAAAGTTACAGTTTTGGTACCTCTGCCGAAGTAACATTTTTTCGTAAAGAACATAAACGTGAAGGATGACCAAAATAGACGCAGGGAGACGCTGGTTAATGTCCAGAAATATTTTCTAAAACAAGATGTACATAAAGTGTGTTTATCACGCTTTTCAATATTATATTTCCATGAATGTATCAGTTTATCAAGCAGTAATATTTTCAATATTCATAGCTTTGATATTAAAAAATTAAAATTTCTCAATCAACAAGGGCTTTTGTATATTAGAGAAATATTTGGCACGGAACACAGGTCTTGAAGATATCATATTTTGAATAACTGTTATGAAAAAGAGACTGTGTGGTAAAAGAGAAAGAAGACTTCTCAGGAAACCACTTTGAGTGATAAAGTGTTTAGGAATACACTACATATTTCTAAATCCTGAATACACGAGTTTCTAATTATATAACATACGAATTTAATATCAAGTCTCTTATGACTTAGTATTCGACGAATATTTCAAGCCATATTGTTTTCGTGGCATTTTACAGCTGTCCCTTTGGAGTTATAGTTATGAAGTATCTTTCAGATGATCACAAATCGCAAAGTATAGAGTGTCCTGAATGAATGTGCCGACGTGTCAGCATCCCTAAAAGTGCTAATTCGAGAATGGTCATAATATGTAAAGATGATATAATTCTGAATGTCACTGAATAAATTGTAAGAATTTAAATATGGTGATTTAGTTCTAAAGTCAAGAAGCACCTTTTAGTTTCAATGATTACCTTAAATAAAGAAATCTTCAACCTCATTTTTATCACATTCTAAGTTGTAAACAAGGTTAGGTCTCTGAATAAAAACATGACAAAAGTCAGGTGGACAAGGAATTTACAAGGGGAAAAGAAATGTCCTTATCTCATGTCCAAGTAACATGTTTGCAAAAGTTATCGAAAGGTTCAGTTGAACTCATGGACACAAGTTTGCTTGTAAGATATTGTTAGAGCCGTGTAATTCAGATTTGACATAGGTAGCACTTTACAGAATTATCGACATTGATAAATGTAGTCGTTTCCAGTGTAATAACATTTGGAGAGCAAAATGCAAAATGCATATATTATCTACTAACTCCCATCGTACTTCTTTCTCCTGTAATAGCATTTGCACGCGTTATGGAGAGAGAGATGAGTAAAAGAGGGAGGGATGCAGAAAGAAAATGAGAGATGATTTGATAGATCTTTGACGGTTCATCTAAACTTGGCATTATTATGTACAAAGCCGTCAAATGCTTGGTACTGACACCTTTCTCACAATGTTCACAATTTCATCCAAACTTTTGAATCGATATATTGTGTCTTTCTTTTGACCATTTGATTTGTCAGTCTAAATAATAATGCCGATTCGATTCATGTTAGAATTGGATAAATGCAGAAGAAAGGTAGGAGGAGAAACCTATCCCATCATTAATGGCACAGTTCTTCAGTTATATATAACCAAATGGAGAATTCCTTAACTTCAGTAAAAATCACCCATACAAAGCAATCAAATAATTAGTTGTATATATAAATTCTAATTGCCACGACAATCTTAGGCAGATGTGGTATTTAAATTGTTAAAGCAAAACCAGTGTGCACGTACTTGTATCTGTGTCTGGGTAATTATGAGAAAGAGAGAGAGAGAGATTCAGATGTGGTTTATGTAAGAGCAATGCTAATAAATACATTTTGTGTATAGTTTACTTCAACGTTTCCTTAAGAAATCTTAAGTAGGGTTAGGTTACGAATAATGGACTGACCCATTTTCATTAACATGTTTCATTTTAGTACTACGCTTTCTGAACAGAAAATATATGATTTGTGAGAGATATACAGCATTGAAATGGCCGAGATTAGGTATGTTACTGATACGTCGTATGAAATCTAATAAAATGGTGACATTATTACTTATTATCTCTAGAGTTAGGGATTTGTACTTAAGTAGGAGAATCTGCATCCAACCCAGGAGACCGAAAGTGAGAATAAAAATGATATAACCGAACATTATCACGTACTAGCTTCTACGTTTCTGAACATGCCCCCACCCTCCTCCCAACAGGTACAAACAATTTTGGTACCATCTTAGCAAGGAATGAAAGCAAGTATTATGTGGCAAGATATAACGTAGTGAAATCCTTTGACATTATCTTTGCAGAGAGTAGATTATAAGCCTATTACTGACTCCCTGGAGCTTAGTAGTGAAGGAGTAGCCTTTTTGGCTAGGATTTTAGACTCTTATCGTTTAACACCCAAAATGATAGGTTTGTTATATGTTCAGAATTCAGGTTGGTTGGTTAGTTGAATTTTTACGGCGCACCAGCACTATGAGGCTATTTAGCGCCATACAAAAGGTTATATCTTTCATTATTTAAGAGGTGTAAAAGATTACGTATCGACCAGCGATACCAAACCAAACAGTTGAAGGTAAAAAGATAAAATGGTAACGGTTATAAATAAATAGTTTCCCGATCAACGGGGAGTGCAAATGATGTATGACAACGAAAACAGATGAAAGGTAATTAAAATCTACCGACGGTATATATAGCACATAAAACTGTTCAAGGTGATAGCATACAAGCTATAGCTTATGATAAATATTTACTTCCTTCAGGAAGTCTATAATATAAGAAACGCTAACTGTATCAAAGAGCTCCCTAATGTCATGCACATTGTAATAATGATTACGCATAGGTTGGAGGTCGAAACACTCCAACATAAAGTTCTTAACGGTGAATGGTTCATTGCAAGATATGCACTCTGGAGGGTCTTCTCCTTTTAGTATGTAGGAGTGGGTTAAATAAGTATGGCCGATTCGAATTCTTGCAACGACTACCTCCTCCCTACGGACGGCTCTGTAGGAAGGAGTCCATTCTCCTAGGGTTGGCTTGATGGCATGAAGTTTGTTATTCACGGCATCATTCCATGATGCCTGCCATTTCTGACGTAAACATTCTTTGATACTACGTATAAAATCCGTATACGGTGTATTAAAATGAGATGGTTCTAGTGATAGAGCCATTTTAGCAGCGCGGTCTGCTTTGTCATTACCTTTAATTCCAATATGGCTGGGTAACCAACAGTATACTATATTGTGGGAGGTACTCAGCTCAGTATGTTTAAGGAGAACATTAGCTAATAATGGATTCTCCAGTTTTCTATATGTAGTGACTGAAGTACTGATAGTGAATCGGAGAAGATGATGCTATTTAAAATACGCTTGCTTTCAATATATTGCAATGCAAGGTCTATTGCTCTGATTTCAGCTGAAAAAATTGATGTACCATTTGGCAAGCGGACTTTTGTTGTGTGTTTTCCACTAACGAAGGCTGCAGCAGCCTTTTCCTGATCTTTTGATCCATCAGTATATATTCTTGTATAATTTTCAAATTGGGCGATTAGTTCATGGTAAGAGTTGTGAAGATGGAAGGGTTTGTCTCCGATTTTTTTCCACCGTGTAATGTGAAAAGTACCTTTGGTTGTTGAAGTAGCCAGGGAGGTGTTTTGGAGACGGTCGTTTTCAGAATTTTTGAAAGATCAATTTTGGTACTGTCAAGGCATGGTAATATTCTAATGCCAAAGGTAGGTATGACGTTTGGTTTATTGTCATATAAGTTTTAATATTTGGGTTCAAAAACAGCCGAAAAAGCAGGGTTCAGAGGGTTTGAGCTTAATTTGAGAGCATACTGTGCAGAAAGCATTTCTCTACGTTGTGGTAAAGGTGGTTCGTTCGCTTCAACGAGTAGGCTTTCACACGGGGATGTCTTAAATGCTCCCAAGGCAAGTCTTATTCCCTGATGATGAATTGGGTCTAGCATCTTCAAATAGGACTTCCTAGCTGAACCATAGACAACGCAACCATAGTCTAGTTTCGAGCGAATAAATGTTCTGTATAAACTGAGTAGGACTTTCCTATCAGCACCCCAGTCAGTGTGCGCTATTACTTTAAGTAAGTCTAGAGACTTCAAGCATTTAGCTTTCAAATTCTTCAGGTGTGGAATAAAGGTCAGTTTTCTGTCGAAGATAATCCCTAAAAATTTTGCTTCCTCAACAACTGGAATAGGTGTTCCGTCCAGCGTGAGTTTAGGTCCATCATGATGTCTTCGTAGCTGGCAGAAATGCATACATACAGTTTTTGATTTAGAGAATTTGAAACCGTTAGTATTGGCCCAATTTTGAATCTTGTTGATATTTTGCTGCAATTGTCTTTCAATTGTATGCATGTGCTTGGATCGGTAACATATTAAAAAGTCGTCAACATATAGGGAGCAATCCACACCGGGAGTCAGACACTTGGTGATGCTATTAATTTTTATGTTGAAAAGCGTCACCGATAAAATACTGCCCTGGGGCACACCCATCTCTTGATCGTGCATATCAGAGAGGGTGGAGCCCACTCGTACCTTGAATTCCCTGTCTGAGAGGAAGTTTGATATGAACGAGGGCAGTCGGCCTTTTAGACCCAGATCGTGCAGGTCATTTAGTATTCCGTACTTCCACGTTGTGTCATAGGCCTTTTCCAAATCAAAGAAAACCGCTACTAAGTGTTCCTTCTTGATAAAAGCGTCGCGAATAAATGTTTCCAGTCTAACCAGATGATCATTGGTACTACGACCATAACGAAAGCCACTTTGGAAAGGAGATATTAAATTGTTGGTTTCCAAATACCATGCAAGCCGAGATTTGATCATTCGTTCCATTGTTTTGCAAACGCAGCTAGTTAATGATATAGGTCTGTAGTTGCTAGGATCTGCGCTATCTTTGCCTATTTTGGGAATTGGTATTATTGTTGATCTTTTCCAAATATCTGGTACATTACCTGTGATCCATACATTATTGAAGATTTCCAGAAGAGCTGATAATGATGGTTCTGGAAAGTGTTTCAAAAACTGGTAATGAATATCGTCAGGCTCAGCAGATGTATCATGGGCATTATTCAAAGATTCCTTCAGCTCCAACAATGAGAACGGTTGATTATAACTTTCCGTGTTGTTCGATGCGAATTTCAATCGTGTCTTTTCTTTTTGAACTTTTAATCTACATAATGCTTCTGAATAATTAGACGATGATGCATTTTTAGATGTTGGTTGGTTGGTTGGTTGGAATTTTTTACGGAGCACCAGCACTATGAGGCTATTTAGCGCCATACAAAAGGTTATATCTTCCATTATTTAAAAGGTGTAAAAGATTACGTATCGACCAGCGATACAAAACCAAACAGTTGAAGGTAAAACGATAAAATGGTCACGGTGATAAATAAAGTTTCCCGATCAACGGGGAGTCCAAATGATGTATGACAACGAAAACAGATGAAAGGTAATTAAAATCTAGCGACGGTATATATATAGCACATAAAACTGTTTAAGGTGATAGCATAAAAGCTATAACTTATGATCAATATTTAATTCCTTCAGGAAGTCTATAATATAAGAAATGCTAACTGTATCAAAGAGCTCCCTACTGTCATGCACATTGTAATAATGATTACGCGTAGGTTGGAGGTCGAAACACTCCAACCTAAAGTGCTTAACAGTGAATGGTTCATTGCAAGATATGCACTCTGGTGGGTCTGCTCCATTTAGAATATAGGGGTGGGTTAAATAAGTATGGCCGATTCGAATTCTTGCAATGACTACCTCCTCCCTACGGACGGCTCTGTAGGAAGGAATCCATTCTCCTAGGGTTGGCTTGATGGCATGAAGTTTGTTATTCACGGCATCATTCCATGATGCCTTACATTTCTGAGGTAAACAGTCTTTGATACTACGTTTAAAATCAGTATACGGTGTTTGAAAATCAGATGGTTTCAGTGATAGGGCCATTTTAGCAGCGCGGTCTGCTTTGTCATTACCTTTAATTCCAATATGGCTGGGTAACCAACAGTATATTATATTGTGGGAAGTACGCAGCTCAGTATGTTTGAGGAAAATATTGGCTAATAATGGATTCTCCAGTTTTCTATTATGTAGTGACTGAAGTACTGATAGTGAATCGGAGAAAATGATGCTATTTAAAATACGCATGCTTTCAATATATTGCAATTCAAGGTCTATTGCTCTGATTTCGGCTGAGAAAATTGACGTACCATTTGGCAAGCGGACTTTTGTTGTGTGTTTTCCACTAACAAAGGCTGCAGCAGCCTTTTCCTCATCTTTTGATCCATCAGTATATATTCTTGTATAATTTTCAAATTGGGTGAGGAGTTCATGGTAAGAGTTGTGGAAGATGGAAGGGTTTGTCTCCGAATTTTTTTTCCATCATGTAACGTGAAAAGTACTTTTGGTTGTTGAAGTAGCCAGGGAGGTGTTTTGGAGACGGACGTTTTCTGAATTTTTGAAAGATCAATTTTGGTACTGTCAAGGGATGGTGATATTCTAATGCCAAAGGTAGGTATGACGTTTGGTTTATCGTCATATAAGGTTTTATATTTGGGTTCAAAAACAGCCGAAAAAAGCAGGGTTCAGAGGGTTTCGTCTTACTTTGACAGCATACTGTGCGGAAAGCATTTCTCTACGTTGTGATAAAGGAGGTTCGTTCGCTTCAACGAGTAGGCTTTCACACGGGGATGTCTTAAATGCTCCCATAGCAAGTCTTATTCCTTGATGATGAATTCTGTCAAGAATCTTTAAATAGGACTTCCTAGCTGAACCATAGACAACGCAACCATAGTCTAGTTTCGAGAGAACACATTGTCTGTATAAACTGAGTATGACTTTCCTATCGGCGCCCCAGCGTTACTACTTTAAGTAAATATAGACAATTCAAGCATTTAGCTTTCAAATTCTTCAGGTGTGGAATAAAAGTCAGTTTTCTGTCCGATATGATACCTAAACATTTTGCTTCCTCAACAACTGGAATAGGTGTTCCGTTAAGCGTGAGTTTAGGTCCATCGTGATGTCTTCGTAACTGACAGAAATGCATACATACAGTTTTTGATTTAGAGAATTTGAAACCGTTAGTATTGGCCTAATTTTGAATCTTGTTGATATTCTGCTGTAATTGTCTTTCAATTGTATGCATGTGCTTGGATCGGTAACATATTAAAAAGTCATCAACATATAGGGAGCAATCCATACCGGGAGTCAGACACTTGGTGATGCTATTAATTTTTATGTTGAAAAGCGTAACGGATAAAATACTGCCCTGGGGCACACCCATCTCTTGATCGTGCATATCAGAGAGTGTGGAGCCCACTGGTACCTTGAATTCCCTGTCTGAGAGGAAGTTTGATATGAAAGAGAGCAGTCGGCCTTTTAGACCCAGATCATGCAGGTCATTTAGTATTCCGTACTTCCACGTTGTGTCATAGGCCTTTTCCAAATCAAAGAAAACCGCTACTAAGTGTTCTTTCTTGATAAAAGCGTCGCGAATAAATGTTTCCAGTCTAACCAGATGATCATTGGTACTATGACCTAACGAAAGCCACTTTGGAAAGGAGATATTAAATTGTTGGTTTCCAAACACCATGCAAGCCGAGAATTGATCATTCGTTCCATTGTTTTGCTTACGCAGCTAGTTAATGATATAGGTCTATAGTGGTAGGATCTGCGCTATCTTTGCCTGGTTTGAGGATTGGTATTACTGTTGCTTCTTTCCAAATTTTTGGTACATTACCAGTAATCCATAAATCATTGAAGATTTCCAGAAGAATTGCTAAGGATGGTTCTGGAACGTGTTTCAAAAACTGGTAATGTATATCGTCAGGAACAGTAGATGTATCATGGGCCTTATTCAAAGATTCCATAAGCTCCGACAATGAAAACGGTTGGTTATAACTCTCCGAGTTATTCGATGTGAATTTCAACCGTGTTTATTCTATTTCAGCTTTTAATCTTCGGAAAACTTCTGAATAATTGGACGATGAGGAATTTTTGGAGAAACAATCAGCAAGTACATTAGCTATTTCTTGTTTGGTATTGAAATTGTTATTATTTAGCTTCAGATGTCGGAATGAATTGTATTTTCCCTTTCCATTTATTTTGCGGATCGTGTCCCAAACTTTCTTTATTGAGGAACGAGAGTTTAAAGTTGAAACATATTTTTTCCATGATCTTCGTTTACTTTCTTTAATTATGCGGCGAACTTTGGCCCGAACAATACGGTACTGAGTTAAGTTTTCGGGCGTTGGACGATTATTAAATTTTTTCAGTGCTTCTCGGCGTTGTCTAATGGCTTCTTTACATTCTTTAGTGAACCACGGTTTTGGGGTTCTTTTACAATTCGGCGAGGACTTAGGAATAGATTCTTCTGCAATCTCAATTAAGACGGATGTAAATTGTCGAATAGGATCAATATCGTTTAGGACGGTATTCCTGTTAAGTCTAGCTGTACAAAGTGTTTCAAACTTGGTCCAGTCAGCTTTCTTTAAATTCCACTGTGGAATCGTGTCATCAATTGTAACGTTGGTGTTCTTAAGAGAGATTGGAAAGTGATCACTGCTGTGAAGGTCATCAGCGACCTTCCAATTATAATCCAAAAGTAGTGAAGGAGAACAAATTGTCAAGTCGATACATGTGTATGTACCAGTTCCTGGGTGCAAGTACGTCGGAGATTTGGTATTAAATAGACACAAGTCGTGTCTAGTAATAAAATCTTCGACCCTTTTGCCCCTGTCGCTTATGTAATTTGATCCCCATAAAATCTTATGGGCATTAAAATCACCGAGTAAAACAAATATTGCATGAAGTTGCTGAACAAGCGTGTCTAATTCGTTTGGTAATAAGTTGGTGTTTGGTGGTATGTAAATAGAACAAAATGTAATCACTCGATGTAGAGTGACACTCACAGCAATGGCTTGCAAATTTGTGTTTAAAGGGATGACGCTATGTGGGGCTCTATTGTTCACAGCAATAGAAACCCCTCCCGAGGCCCTGTCAACGTTCTGTAAGTAGGTGTTAAACAGGGAGTAGTTTTTAAGTGTGATGTTGTCCCTATCTTTTAAAAAGGTTTCCTGAAGGCATAGTATTGCAGGATCATATTCGTTTAAAAGCAGGAGAATATCATTGTAATTGGCTTTAAGTCCTCGACAATTCCATTGTATGATCGTGTTCTTCATTATAAGTTTAGATTGGAGATTTTGGAGCTAGGTTAGACTTTTCGCGGAGAGAATCTATATGGTTATTTCTACGGAGGAAGTACGGGGATGATTTTTTTGTTAGGTCTGGAGCTACTTTGAGAACATGGAGCAGTATCTTCTGCATCCATGCTCTCAATGTCCCCAAACCTGTTATAGAGTTTGATGGGGTCTTCTGACCCCTTTTGCTGCCTATTTCCTTGTGATCTGTTTTTGTTCTTTGGTGATTTCTGTTGTTGAGTATTATTGAATGTTGTTTGGGTAGATGCCGTGGTTTTTGTGCTTGGTAATGGGGGGTGTTAGTGCTTGATGTTGACTCGGGTGCATCTGTCTGCGTTTGAGCGTCCTTCGTTGCCTTGGGATTGTTCTTCACTACAGTGGAGAAGGATGGGCCAGGAAGAGATGTTTTTGCCTGTACAAGCTTTCTGGCCTCTGGATAGGGAATGTTGGATGTATATTTAACCCTCTGTATTTCTTTCTCCTGTTTCCAGGTATCACAATCCTTGGAATTGGCGTGGTGCTCCTTTCCACAGTTGACACAATGCGGAGTGGCTCTACACTCAGAATCCTGTTTAGAATGATCTTAGCATCGGCCACATTTTTGACTTTTGGAGCATCGGTCTTCATGATGACCATATTTCTAACACTTATAACATCGTATTGGATTTGGGTTGTACACATCAACCTTCACTTGCAGAAAGCCAACTTTGACCACTCTGGGTACTGTTGGCTTGTTGAAGGTGAGTATAATGGTGTTGGTGTCCTGCAGGTTGTTGTTACGTTTAATACGTATTCTACGGACTGCAGTGACACCTTCGTTTTTCATCCCTTCAATGATATCCGTGTCGGTGACTCCAGCCAAGTCACGACAGCGAATCACGCCTTTGGACGAATTGAGTGTTGTAGGGGCGAACGAGGTCACTGGAATATCGAAAAATGTTGTCATTTTCTTGAGGTTTTCTCTTTGACCTCGTCGTCACACTCGACAAATAGCCAGCCCGATTTTAACTTTTTAAGACCTTTTGGTGTACCAATCAATCCCATAATTGTTTTCTCGATCACAAACGGAGAGAGCACATTAAGCGGTTTTGTGGCATCTTTAGACTGTATAACCATGTAGCCAGGATGGTTCGTCATCTGAGTCAGATCCAGTTTTGGTACGTTTGAGTTGGTATTTTTTTTTTTAAAATATCCATGTTGTTGGATTGAAAATTCAGCACCCGTGCTCCCCGCCCACCAAGAAGCCCAACAAGGGGACACTTTTCAAGTACCAGGGATACACAGATGTTATACTCAGTAGGTAAATTCACCTCCTGATTCAACCCATAAGACATACTCAGTCGGTAAAATTACCTCCCAATTGACCCGTTGAGGCACCGCCTTCTAGGAAGTCTTCTAAGACTTGGAAAAGGGAAAGTTAAAGGGATAGAATGTAGGGGCAACGGTGGTATCAAGAGAGATACAACGAGAAAGATAAAGAAAGTGAGCGAGTAAATAAAGTCCTCCTAGGGCTCGGCGCGACCAGCCGATTTTTCGAGACCGGGCCCATCCCGACCACCCGTCTAGAAGAAGTAGAGGCCAAAGTAGTGCATTGCATCGGAAAACCTCTGCTCAACTACCAGGATCCTTTCCTCCTCCGACACGGATCGGAACCCACGGCAAACAGGTTCCCTCTACACAGTCGCCTCTTACGACACTTAGCGAGGCACGGCGGGCCAATTCTACAACCCCGGACCCGCAGGGGGAAAAATATCCAAGAAAAGGTTGAAGTGCAATGAATAACAATTTAATAACAATTCAATAATCAAACTGCGCAAATTTCCAATTACACTCCTTCCGCTCGACCTTTTAATAAGCCTATTGCATCACTTTAGTAGCAGTGTAAGATTGATTTCTTAATGTACTTGTTTTTCTACGCATCTGTTGTATTCCTTGTCTCTCTCTCCCTCTTTTCTGCCAATTCCTTCTCCTCTTCCTCTCCAACCTTTCTCCAGATTGATTCTCCTCCTCCGGATGACTTTCTCTAGACACCTTGTCCTCCTCGTCCACTTTCTGTCCAGACTCCTTCTCCTCCTCCTCCTCTCCCATGACTACTCTTCTCGAATTCTACTGTCTCGGCTACAGATTCAATTTCAACTCTTGAGGACTTGTGACCCAATGGAACCGGAAGTTCTCTGTCCAATAAGAAGCTTCCTGTGAAAGCACAAGGACGGTACAAGGAGGGTAAAATCTTTCACCTTAGCCGTCTCATCTCACACTACACACAGCCTACCATCAGAGAACGGCTATTAAATTGCCTCGTTCTGGAGTAAACCCTATTGATCTGCAATCCTTCCAGGCGAATACTAAATTTTCTCTTACGAGTTCGGAATGTATCATTCGGGTCTCAATTGTAATCACACCATCTATGTCAATTTCGATTGGATATCGCTGTGAACCGATCCAATTAACTTAGGGGAGAATGCCCTTCTTGCTGTATGTAAATGTGTGGATAAGAACACTCCCGTTCACCCAGTGGACTTCCTTTTGATCCTTGAACTAACATTTAACATATAGGTGTGATAACGGCAAGCGTTTGTTAAGCAGTGCGATCAGTCGCCATCGTCGATTAAAGTTTCCGGTCTCTGGCTGCTCATGGTAACCTTGCGTAAGAATTTAACACTAACCCCGCGGCAATCTTTAGACATCAAACACATCACGGCGGTAATATTCCTAAAACAGGTAGATTATATCTTATACATGACTTTATAGACGGGGCTTAGCAACCACAACACCAGCGATTTACAGCATGCGTATTTGAACCAGTGATTTGAATGGAGAGTGAGCGTAGTTAAATTTCTGCTTTTCCGTGCAAACGACAACCAGTTCATTTATTAACATGAGTGATTTAAGTCTTTGGACATAAAAGGGATGTAGCGCACATATATGGAGAATACTTCGAAATAGAAAGCAAACGTGTTAAATTAACGTTCATGTCTTTTAAGAGCCTTTTTCACAGCAATGGTGTCTAACGGAATACACAGTTTGGCTTTTCTGATTATGGCTGTAAATTTCGACTGATTCTTGTTGAATATGATTCACTTTTGCACGAAGTAAATTAAAGATGGGAGAGCCTACATCGAATGACTATAATTTAGAGAACATTATTACAGTATGTCCATGAATATTCTTGTAGTACTTTAACTTGCAATTAGCGGTTAGATCATTTGAAAGACGAATACAAATATATACATTTTATGTATATTTTATATAAATGTTTGTCAAACAAATGTTTTGTAGGGAAGGGTAAGTGGGTTGACACCATTTCTTTCATTAACAAGTTTCATCCTACTGCTGCACACTCTGGATAGACTGTAATAACTGTGAGAGATACACAGCGTTTCCAGAAGGTCGATATTAGGTTTATTACAGATAATTATTATGCAAAATAAATGATTGGTGACTTTAGTATTTATAATCTCTATGGTCTGGTTTTGTTACTTTTCTAGGAGAATTTGCAGCCAGAACCAGAAGTCCGAAAGTTAAAATGTACACGTACATTTGGTACTATCTAATTACAACTTTCGTGGCAAGATAAAACTTACTGAAAAGCTTTGACATTATATTTGCATAGAGTAGATTGTAAGCCTATTACTGACTCCCTAGAGCTAAATAGAGCTAAGTAGTAAAGGATGAGAAACAATATTTACTGTGAGCCATACATCAGTAGTCAATATTCAGGTCATAATATTTCCACGTCATTTATTTAATTGGGTAACATCTTTTGTTTTCTAGCCAAAATAGTTTTAGTTTTGTTTCTACTTAAACTTTTGAAGAGGGGAAGAAGATCCGATTCTGTCTCTTTGTTTTGACATCGTTTTCATATTGTTCACAACTTCATTCAAACTTGGAGTCAAAACGTTTCTTTCTTTTGACCATTTTATTCGACCGTCTGAAAAATATTTTCAGTTTGGTCTATGTTAGCATTACATGCATGCAAAAGAAATCTCTAGGCAGATATATCTCCCAACATCGGGCGCAAAAAATAAACATTGATCCTTTCTAGATACAAACTACCTGATAACGAAATCACGACTGGTTACATTATTTGACTTCCTTTTTAGAGAATGAAATAGGCTATTAAGATGTACATCCTCTTGGAGTTTGGAGCAATGTTTTTTACACGTAAGAACCTAATTTGCGTTTTATTGCATGTGATTCCCTATTTTATCCCCAAATATTTCACACGAATTTTCATCAGTTTTTTAAAATTTGTTTCTGAGAGATATATTAGAATGATTACTATTTGAGCCATTTGCCCATGATAGCCGAGTTAGATAAATACATTTTTGAAATCTCCCTTGGGGTATTGAATCTACTTTGTTTGCCGTAACTGCACACTAGCGGTTGATATGGACAACCTATATATTGGCTCCCCCAGTCTTTTTCATTGCAACTTAAGTTCCTTATACAGTCTATTTTATTATTCTGCATTAGTGTTTTAATTTATTTTGTGTAATTTTCATTCTCTTTCAAGCAGGCGTAATTCGTATACGGAGGAGGCAATGTTTTTAATGCACATTATCCTTGTGTTTTATACTCTACGTTACTACCTTAAAGAACACGACTCATTGTTGTTGAATTAAATATTGCTGCAATAGGAGGAAAGCGTGACTGAACAAACTGTTTAGTAAATTATTTAGCCATGTGTTTATTCCTCAGATAAACAGCCACCTTTATTGCATCAATGCAGTTTGCTCACATGTGAAGACATCCATTTGTTCTAAAGCGAGAGCGCCTAGTGTCTCAATAATAGTTTCAGGAGAACTGTTTGTATGCAACGTTTAACATCAAGCCCATGTCTCTGTGGTCCCTTCTTGATGAAAGATATATAGAAACCACAAAGCATACTGCACCTATATGTTTTTAATTTTGCTAAAAATCCTTGCATTATAATCATAATTAACACAATGAAACAAAATGTCATTAAATTTACAATTTTAAAGCTTTCACTCTCTTTTCCTACAGCAACTCTTGTCGAAAAGGACAGAGGTATGCTGGAAAGGGAATTACAACTACGAACGTATTAGATGTCTATCTCGAAGTAGAGTTATTTTTGATCCAAAAGCTAAACCTCTCCCGATTGTAAATATGAAATTAACTAATATGCAACAATACCAATGCACTTAAAGCCATCATGCTAAGGCAGTCTAACGACAAAACCAGTATCAATGGACAAACAAAGTTATTACGTACATTTAATGTTCATGTTGTTTACTTTCGCGTAGTTTACTTTCAACTTCATGCTGGAAATTTTTATAAATGTATCTTATAAGAAGCTCAACATTATTGTTTTTACGAATTTGGACCCTTTTTTATGTATTTCACAGGAAGATTACCTTTATTAGCAATGCTATTATTGTTGTCCCAATTTTCAGCATATATGAGAGGGACAATTGTTTTCCTCTTATCATCAATGATTTTGTTTTCTTCACAATTATTGTAATTAATTTGTTTGCAATATAACAAGGTATGTTATACGTAGATTATTTCGCGGAAGTTAAGAAAATTACTGATTTTTGCACTTGACAGACGACCATATATATATATATATATATATATATATATATATATATATATATATATATATATATATATATATATATTTCTAAAATACTTCTTTTTTCTTACGAGAGATCGTAAGGTACGCAACGTATACTGAAGGTTTTAGTGACAAGCGAGTGGTAGTTCCTCAGAACAAATAAGCACACACACACACACACACACACACACACACACACACACACACACACACACACACACACAAGCGCAACCAAAATAATGCGGATATGTTAAATCTAAGGTAAATATCATGCCATACTCAACTTATTTTGAAAATTTCGAGAATTGTATCGTGATAAAGGCAGAATTGAAACACCAAGTGAGAAGACGAGAAAGAGGGAGAATAAAAATGTAAACATTCACCACCAATTGGGAGTTTTCCACTAACTTTTTATTCTGAAACGGAATTATACATGTTTCAGTGGACTGAAGGATATGTTACTCTGTCATGACTTCAAAAGTGAAAGAAAAAAAAAACTCTATTACGTGTACTGCAGAAGCGTAAATACCCTTGATGTGTTTTTATTTGATACCTATGGATGCACTTTCAGAATAAATGAAATTTATCCGGTCGCATTTTTCCATGTTTACTGTAGTCCGACAACTAATGAATACCTATATTTCCTTTTCGAAGATAAGGCGTTGTTTCATTATTCAAAAAGGACATTTACTCTTTCTGTGCTTCTGGAACTGATCTATACTTGAATGCACCATTATACTGGCATAGGTTCCTACGCTGTACATTTAACAAAGATATGTTATTAAATGTGAAATCACTATTTGCATGAAAATAAGAGATATCACCAGTGTTCTTTCACAGCCGACAATAGCATGACTCAATTGTTAAAACGATCCACTTTCAAAACGTTTACATACGTATTAAAATTATTAATGTTTGCGAATGGACCATGGAATTTACCCCATTACATTTTGAAAATTCTTTTTACCGGCCTTTACCGTCATGTTATTTTGAAAATTATTTGCAACTAGTTCCATTTTTAGATCATGGACATTGAATTTGAATTAAATAGTTCAAACGCTGTAATATCGTAACATTTACATACATTTGATTTATGGATGTAAGATTCAAGACGAATTCACAAAATATCATAAGCTCCATACGTTCATTACAATGACAAGGTTATTATTGTATTAACAATTAATATATTATACGAATAAACAAAAGACATCCTGGTAGAGTTACAACGTTGATTGTTCTTCTTATTCTTTTTGTCCACAGACGTATTATTGCAAACATGTTGAAGAATCCTGTAGCTTTGATGTTTTGAAACATATCTGGAGAACAAACAACGATGGAAAATAGAATAGTGTCCTACAGAATATATAATCTTTGTCTTGTACATGCTCAGTTATATAGTCTTAAATAGCCGAAAAGTAGCTATTAATTTTAGTATGGATTCAACTTAAAATTCATTGAATCTCTAGTAAATTCTGTTCAAGTAATTGATAAGTTATGACGTGATTATTTTGCATCTGTCTCTAAAGGAACTAATTCAGTGACCTATGGCAGCCCACTACCCACTGTTTCTAAATCTGACAAGGAAGAAGCTACACAGTCAACAGATGCACCATTAATACCCTCCTCTGAAAGAGCATCGCCGACCGTAACAATTGATGCTGACAGAGAGAGAGAGAGTTTCTGATGAAGAGGAAGATGCAGAGGAGGTACAGGCAACAGAGGCACCAATGAGCCCGTCATCTGATAGAGCATCAATAGAGTGGCATCACCATCTGTGACAAGTGATGTTGATGGAGATATTGATTCTGATGGAAATGAACACGTAGAGACGGTGCAGGCAACAGATGCACCAATGAGCCCGTCCGTTTTGGGAGCATCAAGAGTGGCGACGCCATCCATAAGAATTGATGCTGACAGAGATAACGATTCTGATGAAGAGGAAGAGGTAGAGGCGGTGCAGTCATTAGATGCACCAATGAGACCGTCCGTTGAGGGAGCATCAACAGTGGCACCACCATAAATAACAAGTGGTGTCGATGGAGAAAATGATTCCAATGGAAATGAAGATGTAGAGGCAGTGAAGGCAACACATGCACCAATGTGCCTGTCCATTGAGGGAGCTTGAGCGTTAGCGACGCTATCCATAACAATTGATGGTAACAGAGATAACGATTCTGATGAAGAGGAAAGGTAGAGGCGGTGCATTCAACAGATGCACCACTGAGACCGTCCGTAGAGGGAGCATCAACAGTGGTTATAAATATCCGTAACAATTGATGCTGACAGAGATAGCGATTGTGATGAAGATATAGAGGTAGACAAGGTGTAGGCAACAGAAAAACAATTGAGCCCGTCATCTCAGAGAGCGTGAACAGTGATTATTATATAAATCTTGTATTAGACGAAATAGACCTTGGTAGTTTCTACCGTAATGTCTTCCGTGTTATTCATTTTAGGAGCAGGAATTAATCTACACGAAACATCTATCTATATATCTGTCTATCTGTCCCTACGATTTCGAGATTGCTTCTTTGGTCACAGACGATTCAACTTCAAAACATAACTCAACTGTTTAGCGCGTATAATATTAATAATTCCAGTGTTAAGTAGGTTTTTCAGGGAGAAATAATGCAAAATATCTACGAAAAGTTTAGTACAAGAAAAGAGACACGAACGTCTCCATGGACGATATACCTCACGATCACAAACATCAAAAGCATCAACAGTGGCTATTATATAAATCTTGTATTAGACGAAATAGACTTATGTAGTTTGCACCGTAATGTCTTCCGCATTAATCATTTTAGGAGCAGCAATTAATCTGCACGAAACATATATCTATATATCTGTCTATCTATCCCTACCATTTCGAGATTGCTTCTTTGATCTCAGATGATGCAACTTCAAACCATAACTCAACGTATAAGGATAATAAATCCAGTGTTAAGCAGGTTTTTCAGGGGGAGATAATACAAAATATCTACGAAAGTTTGCGACAAGAAAACATACACTAACGTCTCCATCGACGATATCCCTCACGATCACACACACACACACACACACACACACACACACACACACACACACACACACA
>JAECUM010012329.1:0-77358 GCA_016617855.1 Megalonaias nervosa
TTATCAGGGGTCTGGTGGTACAGTGCTTGGCATGCTGGATTCACATTCCATGTGTGGTATAGTGCTGCGCATGCTGGATTTGCAGTCCAGGAGTGTACATGTTTCAATTGAGTAGGATCAGCCACGGAATGCGCAATACATTTCTTTATGTGATCATGTGCCATTAAAAAAACGAAAAAAAAAACGAACAAACAAAATGTCCTTAAGTAAAGATGAGTATTCATTGCTGACAGTATCAAAATGCAATAGTTCCCCCAGGATGTGTTAAGAGTAGTGTAGTACATGTGCTAGTACCTTGATTTTATAACCGACGTAAGAGTCCATTTAAACATGAACATAAAATAATAGTGTATTTAGTTGTAACTATGGGAAACAGCTTTATATCATATTGCTTGTAAATATCAGGCAGGTACGGTCTGACTAAATGTCTGTCATTATCAGCCAGGTAAGGTCTGGCTTGGTGTCTGTCATTATCAGGCTAGTAAAGCATTACAAATATATGGTCCTAAACTAGGCAGCAGCAAGAAGAAAAAACATACAAATTTAGCATGACTTGCCAAATAAGTTAATTCTCTAAATTAGGAAATTATAATTTAGTAGGAACGTACAGTATTGTGAATCAAATCCCATATGATCCTAAAATGTTTTATGACCAGTTGAAAAGGACTGTTTCTATTGCATTCCAGGTTTTCAATATGCTGAAGTGCAAATAACTTGGATATATAGCAATGGCATTGTCCAAATGAATGTATTCATAATAATCAAAAAATATTGTTTAGTTCACTCATTCATATGAGCACATTGTATTTCCAATAAATAGTTTAAATAAATGATTCCTATCAAATTGAATCTAAACACAGCATTAAATCTGTATGGAGATTAAAAATAAACTGAGAACAGTAATACAAATGTGGAATTAGGAATGAATATTTGAATCCTGAGGATCTACTTAATGAATACAGCATGTCTCTAAAATGGATGGAGAAAAGGGAAAAGGTCTGGCTCAGATGGATTTGCATCAGAGTTCAGTACAATTCTTCTGGAAGATTTCTATGCAGAGTCAAGAGTCATCACATGTATACCAAAAGAAGACAAGGATAGAAGATATTAATAAAAAAAAAATTGCAGACCTATATCACTCAAAATTATTGGCTATAAGACTGCATTGGGTGCTATTGCAGCTTAGATCAAAAAAAATTCTTGGATCAATAATCAGTGATACTCAAAAAGAATTTATGAAAGGTAGATTCATTGAAGAAAATACCAGGCTATTATGTGGTATGGATTAACTAGAGAATGAAAATATATACTGTTTATTATTGTTAATAGACTTTGAAAAAACCTTCGACTCGGTTAACTGGAACTTTGTGGAAAAAGCTTTAGAATCTTTTAATTTTGGTGATTCTGTTTTTAGGTGATTGAAGCTGTTATTTTAATAACTCTAAAGGCTGTGTTATAAATAATGGAAATAATACGTCATTTTTTAGAGTTTAAAGAGGATGTTGTCAAGGGGATCCTTTTGTGCCTTATTTCTTTGTTTTTGGTGTGGAGATTTTAGCCATAACTTTAAATCAAAATTCAGATGTATGGAGACTCATCATTGCTGTCAGTGAGTATAAAAATTGGGTCAGTATGCCGATGATATTTTTATTCTTCTCGATGGATCTCAACATTCATTTAAAGCAACATTGAATATGTTGCAAGACTTTTTTTTTTATCTGGAATTAAATGTAACTTTAAAAAAAAACAACATGTAATTTGGATTGGAAACAGTTCATTTTCCAATAAAAGAATATGTCCCGATATGGAACTAAACTGGTTTCCTTCCAACTTAACACTCCCTGGCATCGATTTGTCTTTGGAGATAAAAAGGCGGAAATTAATTATAGGAAGAAACTAATAAAGGCAAAAAGGATTCTTGCAAGGTTTCTGTAATAGGTAAAGTAATTGTTGTAAAAAGTCTTTCTCTTCCCATATTCATACATTTTTCAGCACTTTAAAATTTATTAGCAAGAACTGAAGCAGAATTAAATCGTACATTATTGAAGTTATATTTGATGGAAACGTAGAGAAAATTAAATGTAATATACTGGTGTCATCGGAAAATGAGGGAGGATTATCATACACATTTATTCATTCAATATATTTATTAAAATAAGACGTGTTAAAAGATTATTGGAAACTGACGGTGCGTTGCAGTACCAAGAGTCAATACAACTATATTTAGAAATGTGACGGATATTTGGAATTTAGGGAGGAGAAAAATTTGAAATAAATTTGTACGGTCATTAAAGCAGTTTTTGGAGAGATGGAATTTATGCAGTATCAAATTGGAAAGAGAATCCACAAAATCCAAATGAGTATTTATCCCCGAGTTTTTTAATTTTGTTCCAGCTAGAATATTCATAAATACAAATCCTGGAAATAAAGTATTGAAGTTCTTAACGATTTATTTGATGATCAAAGTAATATAATACCTTTAAAAATAATAAAACGGAAAATTGCGTTTGACAATTCTTGTTTTTAAAATACTTTTCATTAATATCCAAATTTCAAGATATTGGAAAGATACAATTAAAAACCATTTGGCTCACAGTATGTTTGGATAATCAGGAAGATAAAATAATAAACTTGCAAAAGTAAAACTCACTGACGTTTGTTTACAAAGATGTTTAGAGGAAGTAAAGGGGCAACACACTGCTAAGAAGGAAACATGGATACAATCATTAGAAATATAAGTAGTGAGGAGTGGTCTAAGATTTATAGCCAGGATAAACTTTGTACTAAAAGAATACAAAGTTAATCTATTAATTTGTTTGATCAATTCATAGAGTAATTATCACTAATTATTTGGAAAGAACCTCGTGGATGACAACATATGCACTTTCTGTAAAAGGGTGAGAACAAAAGTATTGAACATCTATTACACAATTGCAATAATACTTCAAAAATTTTGGCACCGTTTTACTAAACTTTTCACACCTTGTTATCCAAATATTGTACATTTTTTTCCAAAATAGAGATATTTTTAGAAAGTGAATAGTTGGAAATTTTGTATAATCTCTTGCTTATTTTGGCTAAATATCATATTTACATTTGCAAATTCAATATGCAAAATCCTTCCATCTATGCTTTTAAGTAAATAGTTGAAAGGCATAAGAACAAGTGAAAAATATACTGCTCACTTAAATAAAAAAGAGCCAATTTCATCATAACTGGGCCTCAGTTATGAATATATAACTTGTACAATGCGGTAAACAGGAATCAATATCGTAATTGTAGGTAATTGCATTTGTATTGGAAAATATGAACGGGGTTTTGTTTTTAATTATTACTGCACGACTTTTGTAATCGAAGTATTAATCCGAGTAAACGAGTTCATATTTTCCCATACAAATGCAGTAACCTTTTTATTATATACCCATTTTCCTATTCCACCTAAGGCTTAATAATAAAAAGGTGCACTATACGAAACAAAGTAAAGTAATTTATGCTATATTTCAGTATAACAGTAGATTAATTAATACACCATAACAATATTAATGCACACATCGTACAGCCCAACGACCTTTATATTTCGCGCTCGACATTAGTGTCATAAAGAATTGTGGGTTTCGTCTATTTGAAATTGAGTCATATTGTGAATGAACGTGCATTGCAACAACTTTTCCAGTTGGTCTGGAATTGATGGATTCTGTGTTGTTGTTTTTGTTTCTTTGTTTGGGTTTTTTGTTTTGTTTTGTTTTTTGTTTGGTAGATTCTACTCAGTTCTGCTGGTTGTGGACTGGATTTATTAGCTGTGCCACCTCCACACGAAGTACGTGTAATCTGAGTACGGAGGGACACGTCTTCACTTGGTAACATGTGTGTTTCTATTCTGTCATTGAATGTTTTGAATCATAATGTGGGGGAAAATATTAACTCTTGTAACTGAAATTATCAAAAAGACGTTATGGGATGTCACGTTCGTTTCATTTTGAGTGCAGTAAGGAGAATGTAGTTGCAGTTGGAAATGCAGTCGAAATTTAAATACAATTTCGCGGTATGTAATCAAATTTTTAGAACCCGTGACAGCTCATGTAATTCGGATTTTCAGAACTTAGAAAATATATTTTCAGAAAATTAAAGATGCATAAAAGTACGTTTTTGACATCCTTATTACCAGCTAAAGAAAACATGCTTATGCGTTGTCACTTGCATGCTCTTTCTAGGGACCCCAGCTATGTTATTGCCTGTATGGCGTCTATCTTTATCCTAAATCTAATACACTGTATCAAACAAGTTAACGCGGAAAATTGCAAAGCAGCTGTTCTATTGCAATCCATTCAGCCAGCGGAAATAAGAATTCTTCGTCGTCTCGGCTTATTGGTTCTGAGGCCCTCACTTTTCTACCAAAACCTTCACTTGCAATTTTTTCCCCTCGAATTTAGTACTTTGACTTATAAAATTGTACGTCTCTGACAGATATGCAATAGTCCTTGGCCTCAGTATGCTTTTCTATGCTATTTTTTATAGACCCCAGAATGCACTGGTCATAGTCTGAACCATTCTATTTGCAAAACGTTACGAACATTTCTCCTAAATAAGTGTTTAAATTTATCAGGATGGTAATTTCAATAATGCATCTATCACGTTCATTCGTTTGCTTCTTTGAAAGTTTCATTTGTGACGCAGTAAATTTGTTCACTTTATCATCTCTATTTTCAAACAGCAGAAACAGCTACTTTTAATTCGTCCACAGACAAATCTAATAAATTAAAACCTAAACGTCTACTACATGTGTGTACATGTTTTGTTTACAAAGTAGTTCCTAATACACTATACCATTTTTAAACGCACATGCAATAATCATCATCATAACCCTCATCATCATCATCATCATCATCATCATCATCAATCTCGTAACCCACGAGGTCCTTGGGGCACCACAATACAACCAATTCTCTCCATCTTTCCCTGTTCTCTGCTGCCCTTTGTGAAACTCCAAACCCCAAGTCTGTTCACTTTTTATTGTTGTCTTCTCACCTCTTTTTCTGTCTGCCTCTTCTTCTGCACCCCCGCACCGTGCCTTTCAAGATTGTTTTTGCGAGTCCAGATGATCTTGAAACATGACAGTACCACTTCAGTTTGGTTTCTTTTTTCACAGTGGTGAAGAGGTCTTCATAGGATCGATGGTTCGTTGGATCCAGCTGTGGACCTTTTTGTTGGTTACATGGTCAATGTATGAGATGACCGAGATCTTGCGGTAGCATCTCATTTCGAAGGTTTGAATTCTTCTTTGTAGACCTATGTGGGCGTCCATGTTTCACAAGCATACAGAAAAATGGATATGACAATGTCGTGCAGCATTAATGCGTTCAGTACCGCAAAATACTCTACGATTCTGACGATGTAAGGTCAATGGAAAAATAATGAGTATAAAATAATATTGCTAAGCTTACGACACCTATAGACTGTATACACGTATTCTAATTTTTGAGTCACAAGAGCTTGCGTGCTATATGCGTGGGTGCATGCGTGTTTGCTTGCATATATTTTCTGTTTTCGCGCATTGTATTTATTGTCCCTAGATTTGCGGATATCCATAAATTTTTAATTGTAAGGTGACCTTAGGACGATGTTCCCCGACCCAAAGGTCAACCTATTACGGGGATAAAGAAAATAAGAAAAGTGAATGAATACTTATCCACTTCTTCCTCATATAAATTGCAACGACTATATTATGATTCTATGTTGCAATACGTCCCACGTGGTCTATGCTACGGCACAGCTTGACTTGATCATCCATTTGGAAATTATCCAAACTGTAAATATGTTTATTATATAGAAAACAATCCCCCCGAAACAACATATTTATAGTTCAGTATCTTAAAAAAAGAAGCGCGAATTGTAATATATTGTTTATAGTTGATCATTACAATGTATAATCGTGAACATAAAGTTACACACACACACACACACACACACACAAACAGACACACACTACGAATATACTTAACATAAGGTCAGACTCAACGTCTGTCTATATAAGGCAGGCAAGATTTGGCCAAATGTCTGTCAATGCCAGGCAGGACACGTTCGATTTAATGTATCTTGATTTGCCAGTACGCATTTAAAATTACACATAGCTACTGCGTGGTTTCAGCGAATTAGAAGGTCTGAGGAAAGCTCAGACTATTATCTTAGTTGAATAAGTTCTTCAATAAGGTCTTCAAGTATATGAAATCAGAAAGCAAAATTAGTTTATGTAATCACTATTAAGATGTCAATTAGTCAATCTTCTTTGCCATCTGTTTGTTTATGTTGACAGATGCAACACAATGTAAGTGTCAATGTTATTATATAATGTTTAGTACTGGAGAGTAATGTTTGAAAAAAAGAAAAGAAAGAAATTAAACGTTAAGCATGCAATAGACTGCACGTGAGGTGTCAACGTTTGTGGGATAACACAGTTTGTTTGAGGTCCTTAAACATTAATCCAGAAATTTTGTCCTTTTCTTATATTCTCTTTTGATAAGAAGATGCTGTGCTGTATGCCAATCACTACCAAATTATTTTTGCTATAATTTGTACTAAATGCTTAGATAGACGTTCTGTTTATCTTTTACTTTTGTATATCCGAATAATAGCCACCCATCCGAACGCGTAAATGTCTTTCGGTTTCCCATCCATATTGATTTTTATTGTTTAAACAATGCACCGCATCAATCATATATTGAGTACTGCATGCAACATGTTATTGAATTATACCGTTTCAACCTGTTTTGAAAACTATTACATCTGGATTAATTAGAAAGTTATACATCATGTTTATACTTTAAACAATTATAAACAACTAGATATTATCTTTAAATTTTGAAATGTTTTCCGAAAAGAATATAATGGAGATTATAGAAAATGTTCAATAGCAAACAACTGAACTTAAATTTTACATCCCAAGATAGTGAAAAATATCAAAGCCTTGGAATTCATTACTTCTGCCATTTCACCTTTTCATCTTAGAAACTTACCTTCTTCGGCTATTTGAAGTTCAGCTGTTCAAAACTGGTTTGTAAGAACTCGGTTTGAACAAAGGAACTTCCCTGAATGATGATTAATTTACCCTCGAATGGATAAGACACTTGAGAGCAAAGATAACAGCCCCTATTCCATTCACAATCCGCGGTATATATAAATGATTAGTGTTCTTATATAAGCGGCACCGCATAATGTCTGTGATTATTGATGTTAACTTACGGTCAATCATACACGCAGTTTGTTTAACCTAGGTTAGTCAGTTACATAAGCGAGCTGCTGCCTATTGCACATGTTTACAGTTTTTCTTGACCAATTGATGACCTCTGCCTATTTGTTAGCATACGTATTTCTTGAGAACTGCTCTCTCTCTCTCTCTCTCTCTCTCTCTCTCTCTCTCTCTCTCTCTCTCTCTCTCTCTCTCTCTCTCTCTCTCTCTCTCATATCAAACCTTCCAATATCATCCACCCTTGGTAAAAGTGCCAAGTTGGCTTGTACCTCAATATCTGCTAATATCATGTATCAGGGATTATTATTATTATTATTATTATTATTATTATTATTATTATTATTATTATTACAACAAGACAGTGAATTCAGTTCGCGAGAGAACTAAATTATAAATACATGCAATTGTTCTTCTCTATCATACGTATATAACGAATAGGGTGTCTGTATCCTATTTCTTTTAATATACCCCATGAATTGAAACTTCGCTGTCTCATAAGACGAAAACGAAAAGTAATCCTGAATAATGATACTAATATTCCAAGCTAACCATCACAAAGCACGAACATCACTACAAATTAACAACCCACATTCAATATTAGAAGTTTGAGTATGTGTTCAGTGAACTTGTATAAATAAACCTGGAAATAGCTGTTCACACCTCAAACAATATATGGATTGACTGGTTGCTAAACTCCCCAAGACTAAAAGAGCAGGTTATATACGAGTGCTCTATGATGATTAGGGAATTAAAAGTGTAGTGTGGCTACTGCATGTAACACACAACCCGAAGGTTTGTCTGCCTTTGCCGTCAAGTGTTGTAAATATCGATTAACTTCTGGCCCTAACTAAAACTTAATAGCCATTTGATTAATTTAACCGGTTGAATACTGTTCTATTAATTAGTTTCCAAATATCCACCTGGAACTCCCGTTGCGTCGTTGTAAGAAATCTGGGCAAATAAGTTATGGCCAGAGATTGAGGAACAAGCATTAGGTTGTTTCGAGTCCTCTCCTCGTTAACTTCATAGTATGTCCAGTCTATACAATATTTTTGTTGCTATTTCCTCTGCAAATATATACAAAGATAAGGATTCATTTAAAATAAAAGTTCCTTCTTTTAAATTACGCCAAAGTGTTTATGAAAAATGACATTCAACATAATCGCGCTATTCATTAATGTTGTGAGTGTTGATAGTTATTTTTAAATATTTTCTTGGTACGGTCTTTTATTCAGTTTTGTTTAGATTAAAATCAACGAACCATTTATTAGCCATCAAATTGAATTTAACTTGGTTTTCGTTCAAAACTCCAGAAGACAGACAGAGTTGGATCCTCAACAAGAATTGAAAATGTTGAATCATTTTCTAACAGTCTTAAAAGGGACCAAATTTAGCTGGCAATGACATTCATGTAAATAAAAAAAAAGAAAACTGATCCAAGTATATTTTCGGGACACAATAGCCCTGACATATTGTTCGTATGAAATATAACCTTTATTACAACTTTTTGCGTCATGTTTGAGAGAAAATTTTCAAACTATTCCAAACGACGATCACCAGTTCCAGTATTTAACAGCTTATCAATTAAACATTTATGCCAGACTTTGTCGAAGGCCATACAATTTTCAGAACACACTAAATATATTTTCTTTCGATCGACAACCTCCATTTGGAAATATCACATAGTTCAAATTTCGCCTTTGCAACATTTGCTTCTCCAGATGCGTTTTCCAGTGCAATTGTTGGTCTCAAATAATGGGTACTAAGAAAATCGTTCCACGAACAACGTTCCGTTGCATTCTGAATTTTATGAAATGTATGGATTTACAATGTTGATGAATGAACTTCATTCCGCATAAAACAAACCAATCAGCTTATCTATCCGGTTTGTGTTTCTTTGTTTGCTATGTCACCATTTTGCTCATGATTGTCTCTGTTTTTTGACTTTGTCCATTGCTATATTTATGTTTTGCTCTCCCACACGTCGGTGACCATGAATCGCCTAATATTCTGAAACTCTTGCAAACATTCAGCTTAACTATGCCAGCACTGACATAACAAATACTCATGCTTTATAATATTTTCCGAAATTGCCAATGTTGTGTACGACTGCACAATTTTGGATCAACTATAATATTTGTATCGAACATTTTAAAAGCTAGTAAATATTGACCAGGTTTTATAATAAGTGGAATGTGTGCAATACGATGTCATATTGCGGTATGACGCTTAACAAAAATGACCTGAAATTGGCACATGTACAAACATTGTGGCCAAAATTGACCTGAAACCAACACATGTACAAATTGTGTGGCTATAAATGACCTGAAACAGACACATGTTGAAACGTTGTTGCCAGAAATGACCTGTAACCCACACATGTACAAACATTCTGGCCAAAAATGACTAAAATTGACCCATGTAAAAACAGTGGCCAAAATGACCTCAAGCTAATACGTACAAACGTTGTGGCCAAAACGTGACCTAAAATTGATACAGAACAAACACTAATACCTTTTAGTAAACATTCTAGTGTATTTGTCACTAATATGCCGAGTCAAGTGTATTAGGAAAAAATTAAAGATGATATACTATTATGATACTTCTGCAGTTTACTAATTATTGTGAAAGACTGATAAATCACGTGTTAACTGCATGCGATATGAACCTGACATGCCTATCTAGTTTCTAACGGATATTAGAGATATTTCAGCACAAGGTCTAATGTCTGTCAAGTATCATCCAAGACTGTCCTTTTCGAATTGTACACATGTTATCTGCAGGCACCATAGAACAACTAGTAGTAGAAGTATATGAGGGTTTCAAACCAAAAGAGGGTTCTAGACCAGAGACCCCCACCCCCAATTTGGAGAGAGGGGAAGGAGACCATTGTAGATATCATTAATGACAATCCGGAATTTCAAGTTACTTTAGGTGAAATAGAATTTATGATTTTATCGAAGAGTTTAGATATCGACTACTAATATATTTTATTATAATCTTTTTCATACCTGCTGACTCTCATTGGTAGAATATCTGTCAACATACTGTCAATAATACGAAATTCGCGTATTAAATCATCCATATCATATTTTACTCCTCGCAAATAAGATCGTATCTGATCAAGTAATTTTTTGTAAGTGATACTTGCTGTTTTACAAGAATTTTCTTTTTGTTTCAAGTTTGGGTTCAATCTTTTTACATGCTGTTGAAAGAGAGACACCGACACCAGATATTATTAACATAAACGGATTTAATATAGCTTTTCATCACGAAGTTTGTTATTATATTCATTAAGTAGTTCGTACTTATCTTGTTGCGGATTAATTGTGTAAATATAAACTCGATCGTAGTTAAAATTATCTCTCAGCAGTAAATTCATAAGCAAATTTGTTTTCCCCGATCCGGTTCTACCAACAATAACTTAATGACAATCTGGAAGTTCATTGTTATGTTTGTGTTTCACCATCCGCTCTGCATCAAAATTTAATATCGACGATTTTGCCATAGGTATTATACAATTTTATGATATATAAACAAATTGTCAGACAATAAATAAATAATGAGCCATTATACAAAATTTGGAACAACATTAGGAGATTCGTCATCTACAAATACAATAACAAAAGGTAATATTGATTTATCTGGTTACCTAAAACAAAATTTCTATAAATTATATTCCGCCAATACAACTAGATGCTGAAAAACAGTATGAGATTGGACTAATTTCCTGTACGTGCTGGTACTCTATAGCTAACGTAAAAACTGGAGTAAATGATGAATTTACATTTTATTTGCAAGCGCCGCTAGCGGTTAAAATTCCGCAAAGAGCTTATAATGTAACTGATCTAAAAAAAAAACAATAAAAGAGCTTATAACAAAGGCTGACAATTTTAAGCTGACATCGAATTATAATACTTTACTAGCTAGGGTAACATTAAAAAATAATATGTTAATCGATTTTTCATCAGCAGCAAGTATTGCGTCGTTGATAGGATTTTCTCATAAACAATATGGATCAATTACAGAACAAACTATTACATATGACGGTGAACTGCCGGTAAATATAACTGACGTAAAGACAATATTAATAAATTGCTCCATTGCAGCTGGATCTTACTCAGCTCGAGGAAGTAATGGACAAACAATATATATAGCTTCTCGCCAGACGTTCCACCAGGTTCTCTCAAGCAAATTAACCCACGACAAGTTATTTATTATCCGCCAAATCTTGAAAATCAAATAACTAATATAAATATGCAATTAACAGATCAATCGGGACGACAAATAGATTTCAATAACGAGGTTGTTACTTATTATCTTCACCTACGTGCACAATAGCTTGCTATTGTGAACAATAGCTTCCTGATTTTTTGTACAGCCTCATTGATATAATAGAAAACAAAAACAAAAATTTGCCGAAGAAAAATTATTGGTGGATTTGTAGGAAATATATTTACTAAAATTATTGAAAATGTTCCAGGAATCGCAAATAAAGTTGCACCAATTGCACTTGACGCGTCAAAAGCTTTTGCAACCGGAACCGCATCTACTGCTGGAACTGCGGTGGGTCGAAAGGTTGCTCAGAAAATAAAAGGCGATCCACCGACAATCAAACAAATTATATCAGAAATCGCACCAACAAAAGAAATTCAACGTGCTATGATAACAACAACAAAAAAACTTTTATCACTAAAAGGCGAGCAGATTATACAAAAATTAATATCTTAAGTAACAGCGCCACAATAACAAAATGTTATATAACCTAATAAATAAAAAATGTCTGTTAAAAGTTATCTCGATTTAGAAGAACCTTATGTCATCGACGACACAGTTACAGAATTTGATTATGTTGAGTATGTCGACGAAAATTCTAATGAACCAAATAAGGCCGGTGTTATAACATTTAATACTCGAGACGAAGATGTATTTCTGCTGCCACATAAGGCAATGTTAGAAGTACGTGGCCAGATTATGACAGTAGCTAATCCACCTGTCGCAATTGCAGCTGGAACAGAAGTGGCCCTTATAAATAATGGTTGGTGTTTATTTAAGAGTGCCAGATATCATCTGGCCAATCAAATTGTTGAGGATATTTCGAGTCATTTGCAAGTTGCAAGTACAATCTTAAATACCATGTCGTTTTCTGATGATTACTCCAGATCAACTGCAACTAATATGATGTGGTTTAAGGATACTGGAACTGGAGCAATAATTCCTGCGCCAGATGAATTTATTTCAAAGGGAGTTTTAGCACATGGGGCTGATGCCGCTGCAGATGTTGTAATTGTAAGAAGTTCTCTTATCTTTAATGCTAATGCGCTAGGTATAGCCGAACGTGCTGCAGGTGCTATCGCAGACGCTACAAAAGAGTCTCACTTACTGAAGCTTGCAATAATCTTGGTATAGCACCACCAGCTGCAGCTGCGATTGGCGTTGAAATGTTAGATTTAGTTATTGACACAACTGGATTCCGAAATATACGTTACAATGAAGGTCATGCTAAGAGAAAAGCACTTGCAGCAGAATCACGCCAAATTACAATGATGCTGCCGTTAAGTACAATATTTGGATTTTGCAGAGACTACAATAAAGTATTTCGTGGAGTTAAACATACACTAATTTTAGATATTTCAGAACAAAATGACTGTTTATTTCGACTTGGCGGAGATGACGTACAATTTATCATAAATAAACTTGCGTTGTGGATGCCGCGGATAACACCATCAATCACAAAAATGTCAGAATTAAATAATATACTTGATAAACACTTAAACAGAATTTATTTTCAGCAACATAAAATATATCAAACAGCAGTTCCAAATACAACCGACTACACATGGCGGGTCACAACAACATCAAGTGAACAATTGCCGCGGCAAATATTTGTTGTATTTCAGCAGCAAGCGCGACGTGGTAACTGACAACAAAATAATGCAATATTTGATAATGCTGATGTTAGAAGAATATACGCCAGACAAAGTTCAAAGCAATATCCAGAACGAGCAATAGAATGTAATTTTGCAGATAATGCTAATAAAAATATTACTAGACCTTACATGTATTTACTTGACGCAGTACAGAAATATCAAAATGTTGGTGACGGATCTCAGATATCAGTAAAGGAATTTCGTTCACTTTATCCAATATTTCATTTTGATGTTAGTAAACATAGCGAAAGAGCGGTCGACTCAACAGCTGATATTGGAATTACTTGGACATTAGGAGCAGTTCCAGCAGCGGTTTTTGTATGTATATGCAGTGATAATAAGCGACAGATTTGTTACAATTGATTCTGTAGGAGGTAACATGACAGTACAATTTTAAAGTATAATCTGTAACTTTAATATAATGACAAAATATATTACAAAAGAAATATATTTAACTCCCGCTCAATTTGAAAAATTAGTAAAAGCAATTAACAAACATGATCCTGTGTCATTAATTATCTCACCTAAAGCAAAATCAAACACTATTTCAATGAAATTACCGTTAACACAGTCAGTTAAAAAATTTAGAACAAAGTAAATCTTTTGTGTTTAAACTTTCTGCTTCACAATCAACAGCAGTAGCAAAAAAAAAAAAAAAACTTGAAGGTGGATTTATAGGACCAGCACTATCTGTAGTAGCAAGAACAATATTACCTAAAATTTTGCCAGTACTTGGTACATTAGGATTAGAAGCAGCGTCTGGCGCAGTATCGGGTGCAACGAAAAAAGCAGTTGAAGGTCATGGTATAATGAAAATTTTTATCTAACGATAAATATAATGCCACGACGAAAAACAGCAAAACGATAAACAACAATGAAAAAAGACTCGATCGCAACGAAAAACAAGCAAGGGCGGATTTATAGGACCATTACTGGCGGAAGTAGCGGGAAGTCTATTGCCAAATCTGTTGGGAATCGGCCGAAGACTAACATTGCCAGGAACACGGCCGCGCCAAGTAACTTTGATATACTTGATAAGCTAAAAAAAGTAAAAAATATTCGTGGAGTTTATTCTAAAGATGAACTTAACGATGTACCAGCTGGGGGTTCGTGTGTGATAAATATACAAGATTTCAATGACGGATCTGGCACACATTGGATAGCTGTTTGTAATAATAATTATTTTGATTCATTTGGACTTCCACCAGGTGACGCAATAAAAAAATGTATTAGTAAAAAATATAAAATAATACACTATTCGTCTAATCAAATTCAACCAGTTGGAACAACTGCTTGCGGATATTATTGTATAATGTTCATTAAACAGATAAATAAAAATCTAGATTTTTTTAAGTTTATTTTACAGTTTGACAAACGGCCATCTGCTAACAATGATGAAATTGCAATTAATTTTGTATAAACTTCTAGATATAATGTCAACATATTGTCTTAAGTGTAAAACTAAAACAGAAAATAAAGATGAAAAAACAGAAAAAACAAAAAATAATAGAACAATGCTGAAAAGCATTTGTGCAATCTGTGGAAAAAGAAAAAGTATGTTTTTAAAAAATCTCCAACACCAACGATAAAGTTGTCCGGAGCGGGATACCCCATCAGGGAAGTTATTTTAGTAGATGACTGAAAGTTATTTTATAAACCATTACAAAATAATGAGATGATGCAAGTGCGATTGTGATAGAGATTTATGTCTCGAGCAAAATAAAATTGTCACGTACTGCCAGAAATGCAACAACAGAGAAATAATTGGAACAGGTGTAGATATACACAAATTAATTGGCAAGTTGCCGAAACCAAAAGGCCGTTGGACATTGCCAGGCCATAAATATACTGGACTTTATAATCCTTGATAAACAACTTGACGAGAACGATAATCCTCTGCCAGGACAAGAGCCTTACAGTCAAGTTGATGCAATAGCAATGCGCCATGATATCTGCTATAGGGACGTTGAACGTCCCGACAACGAACAAAATAAACACAGCCTCGATAAAGTAATGTTAGACGAACTTAGTAGTATGAAACCTGTAAATATGCGAGAGCGTATTGACCGAAGGCTGGTGCAGGGTTTTATTGGAGCAAAATATAAATTAGGTCTCGGTACAGAATTATATGATGATCTGGCGTCAGAGCTACACAAACTTTAAAAAAAAAAGTTTACGCGACATATGGTTGTCGCGAATGACTCTAACGATATCTGGTCGATAGATATAGTTGATGTGTCAAATCTAGCTGAATTTAATGATAACAAAAGATATCTTTTTAATGTTGTTGATGTTTTTAGTAAATATGCGTTTAGTGTACCTGTTTCAGATAAAACAGGAACGTCAATAACTGATGCATTAAAACAAATAATAACAAGTACAGAAAGAAAACCAAACAGAATCTGGACAGATCACGGAGCAGAGTTTTTTAATAAAAAAAATTTGAGCAGTTTTTGGAACAAAATAACATCAAAAAATATGTCACTGGAAACGAAGGTAAGAGCGTTGTCGTCGAACGATTTAATCGTACACTAAACGAAATAATTCACAAATATCTGACAGCTAAAAATACAAATAAATATATTGACAATTTACAGAAAATTATTGACGAATATAATAACACGAAAAATAGATCTCTTTCGCTAGGCGAAAGGAAAATGTCACCAAACGACGCAATTAAAAATCAGATATTAGCAAACGAAAACATGTATCGAAGACATAAATTTGAAGTTGGTGATAAAGTTAGAATTTCTATGACAAAAAAAAAAAAATTGAGAAAGGTTTTACTCCAAACTTGAGAAAGGTTTTACTCCAAACTGGAGCGAAGAAGTATTTGTTGTTGATAAAGTACCTTTAACAATACCAGTTACATACTCGTTGAAAGATTTATTAGGTGAACCTATGACTGGCAGTTTTTATGAACAAGAACTTCAGAAAACCTCTCAAGATATATTTGTTATTGAAAAAGTTATCAGGAAACGCGGCAATAAAAGTTTAGTTAAATGGCGAGGATATAGCGATAAATTTAATAGTTGGGTGCCAACTAAGTCGATCTCGAAGTAATAATGCTATTATAAATTTGTTCGTACTTCACAAGTACAGATTTACATTTAACCGGCCTACACAAGGAAATTAAATGTAATTTTCTTGCATTATTGACTGGCATTAAATTAAATATTTTAGTAAAAATAAAATCGTATTTTATATATCTTTGATTGTTGATTATTTTCAAATTAAGAAAACGTTGCCAAATTATTTGTTGCTCTGTAATATTAAAATTAAATTAAATTTTATATCATTATTTTTAAAGATATGATGTTTAACATTATATCGTCCAGTTGTCGGTCTCCTGTAATTTTTTTTGTTAACAACGTCAGCTACTTCATCTTCATCTTCATTGGTATACAAAATATCATCTTCGCTATAACCAGCAGATTTGTCTGATTGTGGCATAAAATTGTCGTCGTTGGCGACTTTGTCGCTGGTGATTGTATCGCTAGAGATAAAATCTCCCGCGTATATATCAGCAAGTCTCTTCATTAAATCAATATTATAATATATTTTTATCTAATTTATAATAATAATGGCCAGCGAAACGAAATCTCCCGAAGTAAAATACCATCAAAAAGTTAATATATTAAATTACAGAGAATTAGCTGAGGCAGTTCGAAAATGTTTGTCAGGATACAGCGCCTATTCGGTTAATGTTATTGTAACACAAGGTGATTCTCATAAAATACTTCTAACAGTAGCAGAAAAAAATAAACTTAATGATAATCCATTAATGAAATTAAAATTTGATCGTGATGATATTATAATGTTTGCCCATAGTTGTCTTACTAAAACTGAATTAAGAAGCATCATTAATTGTCATATTTGAAACTAAATTTGTCAAATGTTGACATTGAAGTTACTGATTTTCTTTCACCATCAGCTACATCTTTTATTCTAGCTGGATTAATTTTATGATATTTTGCAGCAGCTGTCATTGATTTAAAATTTATTTTTTCTCCAGTTTCAAGATTTACTGAAATTACTTGTCTTTTTGGATTTTTTAAATTATTAGCACCACCAGCTCCACGTTGGTTATTTTCTTTAATTGCAACTAAATCTAAATTTTCAATGCGATTATCGGATTTAATGCTACTTTTATGATCAATAACCAAATTATTTGAAATAGCGCCATTAAATATTTCATACACAAATCTATGTGATTTATAAGTAACGAAATCTGTTTTAGTTCCACGTACCATTACAATCAAATAACCATCTCTATCCAAATCTCTTAATACTTTTTTTTTGCTTATGTTTCGAATAATTCCTCGATCATTAGCTTCATATAAATCAAAAACAGAATGAGGTTGATACTCATCTTGTAATGCTAAATTTTCAATATTATCATCATTAATCGAACTATTTACTCGATAGACTCTTTGTCCTTCTACAATATCATCACTAAACAAAGTATAAATAAAATCTTTTCTAAACATTTCGCTTATATCTGTATTATCACCTTTAACTGATATTTTAATTCCAGCTGGTGTTGATTTACCTACAGATTTTTGAGATTTTATGTTAATAACCGAACCAAGTGCATTTGCGGCATATAAGTTGTACTTTACGTGGACATGATAAGCTTCCTGCCCTTCCGCTGTCATTCTAATATATCTCAGGATTTCTGACATTAAACTATAGGGCTTTCATATCTCTAATTGAAAAATTATTTTAAAAAATCAATTAAATATAAAAATACTATATATAATGTTAAAATTGAGAGATATTGTCAAGAAGAGCCTAATAAAATCAGAAAAAATTGCTAGTGCATTTTCTGGCTATGATAACAGTTACAAATTTGATAATGAAAATGTTTTAGCAAATTTTAACTCCACAAATTTATTTCATCTTTTACAGCCTGTTATAGCTCAAGAACTTGCAGCTCACAAACGTATCAAGCTAATAGTTCAGTATCATCTGATTTTATCAAAGTTACATGCAATCGTAAAAGATATATTTGATATAATGTTTGAAAATACAAGTTTTGATAGCGAAATTTCAGAACCATATCTAACAGCTAAATCACGAAAAATATTAACTGGAACAAATATTGCCACAGTCGCCGATGAAATAAACCAAAAAATAAATAAAAACAATTGGAGGAATTAACTTCTTCAGGGTCTGGTTGGAAATTCGAGATGATAAAAGAAGTTTTAATTCACACAGCAAGATATAACGTACTTCGCGTTCTTACGTTGATCTCCCTCAAAAAATTAAAAACAAAAAATGTTGTATAAATGTCAAAAACAATGATGACCAATGTTTTCGTTGGGCAATTTTATCTGCTAGACATCCTCAAAATGATAACCCAGGCAGAATTGAAAAGTATTTGCCATACAAAGACGAACTAAATTTTATTGGAATAACCTTTCTAGTGGCAGAAAATCAAATACCAAAGTTTGAAAAACAAAACAATATTTCAGTAAATGTTTTCGGATTAGATGAAAAAGAAAATGTTTACCAAGATATATTTCAGCGACTGCTACACAAAAGACAATAAATTTATTATTTTATAAAGGACATTACTTTTGGATAAAAACTTTAACGGACTAGTTGGCAGACAGCATAATAAAAATGAAAACAAGAAATATTTCTGTTATAGATGTCTACAAGGTTTTTCTAAAGATGAAAAACTGCAAGAACATCTCAAATACTGTGTCAACGTTCAAAGAATAACTATGCAAAGCGAAAAAGAAAAAGTTTTAAAATTTAAAAATTATGATCATAGGTTAAGTATTCCTTTTGTTATTTATGCCGATTTTGAGTGTCTTCTTGTTCCTGTGGTTGGTGTAGAAAATAATCCAAATAAATCAAGTACAAGAAAAATACAGCAACATATTCCTTGTGGAGCAGCTCATAAAGTAGTTTGTTGTGCTAACGATAACTTTTCAACTCCAGTGAAGTTATACAGATGTAAAAATGGCGAATCTTAAAGTCCGGCCGTATGGCTACCAAAAAATTTAATAAACGAAGTTAATAAGATTTCTAACAGATTATTCAAAACAGCTCTAATGAAAATAACATCCAAACAACAACTTGATTTTGATAATGCAGTTAATTGTCATATCTGTTAAAAATCATTAGGTGATGACAAAGTGCGAGATCATTGCCATCTGACCGGTCAGTATCGAGGAGCAGCTCATAACAGTTGCAATTTAAAATTTCATTCTCCAGATTTTATTCCCGTTGTTTTGCATAAATTTCGTGGCTATGACAGTCATATCATTGTAGAAGCTTTTGGCAATGAAGAAATTAAATCTAAACTAAGATTAAATAATACAATAAAATGTATTCCGAACAATTTTGAAAAGTATATGTCAGTCACGCTCGGCAAATTACGTTTCATTGACAGTCTGCAATTTATGGCAGCATCATTAGATGAGTTTGTAAAAGGTTGTACTAGCTTCGGTAACCTAAAAAGTTGCTTTGGTGAAAACTATGTCGATCTGACAAAAAACAAAACGTATCTTTCCATATGAACATCTCGACGACTGGAGCAGATTTGATGAAACTTCTCTTCCTGACAAAGACAAATTTTACTCGCAGTTAAAAGACGAAGGTGTATCAGATGACGAGTACAAATAAGCACAAGATATTTGGAATAAATTTAGCTGTAGAACATTTGGTCATTATCATGATTTATATTTGAAAACGGATGTATTACTACTAGCAGATGTTTTTGAAAGTTTTCGTCAAGTTAGTCATAAAAATTATGGATTAGATCAATGCTGATATTATTCCGCTCCGGGACTGTCATGGGACACTACTAAAAACAAGTAAGATAGAATTGGATCTCTTGACAGATGTTGATATGTTTATTTTATTGAAAAAGGTATAAGAGGCGGAATTAGTGTTATAACAAAAAAATATGCAGTAGCTAATAATAAATTCTGAAAAATTATGATAAAAATCTCCCATCCAATCATATTATTTATCTAGATTGTGTGAACTTGTATGGATATGCAATGTCAGAGCCAATGCCGTGAGGTGGATTTCATTGGATAACTCCAGATCAATTTCTTAAAGAAACTGAAAAAGATTTACCTAGAAAAATTAATGACTTTTTTCCGATATTTCATACTTTGTTGAAGTTGATCTAGATTATCCTAGTTCGTTACATGATCTACATAACGACTACCCATTTTGTGCAGAGTCTATGATGATAGATTACAGTCTACTATCACCTGAGCAACTAGCAACGACAACAGCAAAAAATTCGATTGTTAATTAGCTAGTTCCAAATTTGTTAAATAAAATAAATTACGTGATACATTACAAAACTTTAAAACAAGCAGTAGATGCTGGACTAATTCTGAGAAAAGTTCATCGCGTGTTAAAATTTAATCAATCTAGGTGGATGTCAAATTATATTAACTTAAATACCAAACGTCGTGCTGTGGCTAAAACTGACTTTGAGAAAAACTTTTTCAAGTTAATGAATAATTCTGTGTTTGGTAAGACGATGGAAAATATAAGACGTCGGGTCTCTATTGAAATTGTTAATGATATAAATCGCAGAAATAAATTAGTTAACGATGACGGTTTTGTTAGTATGAAAATATGTAATGAAAATCTTGTTGCTATACAACGACGAAAGATAAATTTGAAACTGAATAAACCTATTTATGTTGGTGCGGCTGTACTTGATATATCAAAGTGGCTAATGTACGATTTTCACTATAATTTTACCAAAAAGCAGTGGCCAGATTCGGAGTTGCTATTTACTGATACAGACTCGCTAGTTTATAATATAAAATGTGATGATGTCTATCAAGACGTCTATGACCGCCGTGACCCATTTGATTTATCTGATTATCCAGAATGTAGTGGATTTCATGATAATGCGAATAAAAAAGTTATTGGCAAAATGAAAGATGAGTTTATGTTTGTGCCAGTTAAGGAATTTGCCGGGCTAAGAAGTAAAATGTAGCCGTAATATTAGATGACAATAAACTGACAAAAAAAGCAAATTGCATTCCTCGTGGATACGTAAAAAAAAGTGTATGAAATTTGATGATTTTAGAGCAACACTAAACAATAATGTCAGCTTTATAAAAACAAATGTTATCAAAACAAATCTTCACAAACTTGAAACAGATACAATTATAAAATGGGGACTAAGTAATTTTGACCATAAGAGATATTGCAAAGATGGGATTAATACTCTAGCACTTGGTCATTATGCAAGTATCAGCAGTGACATATTTAATTAATTTTGTCTAATGTTCGAAAATATCACTCTGTACCTTTAAAAGGGAGATAATACTGTCTTCCAGATAGTTTAAATCGTATTTGGATTATCGGACATAGTACAGTGTCAGGTTAACATACCTACAAATCAGATGTAACAATTTTGCTTTCTATCTTCAAAATCATCTGACATAGTAATTTTAAGACCTTAGAATTAGAAATAAGTATTTCGCAAATTCTACATTTAACGGAAGATCTGTCTTTATATGTTTCAATATATAGCCTTATATGAAAACAGATGTTCTGCATTGATTTTTCTGTAAGGCTTGGTAAAAACCCACTATCGATATTTCAGACTGCAGAAGTCTGTATGCCTGTAATTATATAGCCGCTGTATTAAAGCTTAGCACAGGATTTCGTTTTTCTGTACAAATCGACGGTAATATATTTAACCAGAATAGAAATGGGTAAGATTTCAGATTTCGCGATTCATTTTATAATAATTTTTTCAAAATCAGAAAATGTAATGCTAATCTCATATCAGGTAGCTATATAATAATCTCTCGAACATATACATATAACCTAATATCATGGCTTAGTGCTAGAATGTTGAATTCTCGTACTGAAGGTCTGTGGTTCGGTTCCCATAGCAGGCAAGTTGTCGATGGGTGGGTCCTAGGGTTGCCATTTTTTATATAATTGGAGAGCTTCGCGCTCCAGAGATTTTAAATAAAACCTCTCACCATGTCGAACAACGTGGTGGGTGCTGTTTTGCACTTTACCCCGGGGTTTGATTTGGTGTTTTTTTTATATGAAATCGCAATGCCTAGACAGTCCTCTGAATCTCTAAAGTTTCGTTTCGTTTAGTGATTCGCCGGGGGATGTGTCTATGCAAGGAGCTCTCTACAATAAACAGTACCGTATGTGAGCTCTCTACCTCATTTGAAGGGTACCCCACGGGAACATTCAGAACGAATGTTAGCCAAAAAGAAAAGCCTCGTGGGGTGCCCCATAACAGTCATAAGAAAGACATCAATGAAAGGACCCCATGAAAGGCACAAGGGCAATGAAGGGACCCCAATGGAATGGTAACCGCTTATAACGATACGGTTTATTTTTGTACTTTTTGTATATATATATATATATATATATATATATATATATATATATATATATATATATATATATATAGAGAGAGAGAGAGAGAGAGAGAGAGAGAGAGAGAGAGAGAGAGAGAGAGTATATTTTTATTGTACAAACTTTGAGCTTGGGGGAGCGGGTGTGAGAATATTTTGTTACAATTTATTTATTTTAAAAAAAAAACATTTGTCGAAAAAGATAGCCTTCAAATTGGGGTGGGGAATGGGGGTGGGGGTCTCTGGTCTAGAAACCTCTTTTTGGTTTGAAACCCTCATATACTTCTACTACTTAAATATCTTAACTCGGCTTGCTACATACAATTTTCAAAGCTACCCTTGATGCTATGAAATGGACAAAGTGGCCCAATTTCTAACATCTGTTGGACACTGACGATATTTTTGCAGGGCATCCATGATCTGTGTATTTTGTATCAAAAGAGACATTAGGCGATATTCCTTCTGAATCTTGGTACTTCCTCCTTCAATTGGCTTTAAAAGTTCGAGGGCCAGCAGGAACTCAAAGGTCTGAAATATACAAATGTTCAGCAAGAACACTGTGCAACATGTTGTCTCAAGTGAGGACAGTATAATAATAATAATAATAATAATAATAATAATAATAATAATAATAACGATATTTATTCAGTAATTTAGGACACCAGACCATATTATAAAAATATGTAAAGACGTTAAATATGGTGTTAATCATGAGTATAAATAATATCATATCAACTGTGCATAATATTATGCTGTTACTACCTCTAAATATATCATTCACCATTTCTCGGAGATAAAGATTGTCTAAGCCAGAAAGCCGGAAAGCCAAATTGATACAGTAAGAAAGTTTTCTTATGATTAATATATTACTATGACACCTGAGGGATACAAATTTTTCTTTAGTCAGATAGAGATAATTAACGTCATTAAAGTATTTTATTCTTAAACGGTCATAAGCTGGACAAATACAAAAAAAATGGAATTCATCTTCTATTAAATAAACATTAGTTTTCTGGCATAATTCATAATACCTTTTATTTCTCTGTTATGCCTACTTGTCTCTTGTCAGTGCATGCTCTTAGCACCAATATTTAGCAAGTAACGTCCTAAGAAAATATGATAATTCATATGAGAGGTAATTTTCCGGTTCTAATACGGTTTTTCACATGCTGCAATACACACATTTTTGTAAATTGTTGATATCGCTTTGTCCCTACTGGAATGTTGAATCCTTAAATCTTTGCAAAAATAGTGAGAAAATTGTTTTTTTTAACTTTGGTAACCCACTTTTATACATACACAGGTGATACTAAATCCTTATATATGTAAAGTCAGTTTCAATATGGTCTCATAGGTATACCATTCCAGGTTTGTGAAAAGATGTTTGACGAATTATAAACAAGAGTACTGTGAATGGCACAATTTACAAAGCCCTGTAGGCACTAGAAGGTCATAGTTTGAATCAGTGGCCTTCATCTTTTAGATCGGCATTGTTTGAATCTATGACTTTGAACTTTGGTCAAGGCAACTGGCCTTGAACTAAACTTGTTGTGCAGAAACTGTTTTCTTATTAAACTTGCCATGACCTTTGACCTTTAATTACCCTAAGTACAAGCTGTCCACAAAGTTTGGTCAAGGAAATTGCTCTAAAACAAAAGTTACTGTGCAAAACCAATTTTACTATGGTTGTCTATGACCTTTGGTCGTTTGACCCCAAAATAAGGTTTTCAATATGGCCACTCTGGCAGCCACACTGAATGTCTGAGCAGTACCATTTCGTTTAGGAATTACTAGACTATAGGATGAATGTGTGTGTGTGTGTGTGTGTGTGTGTGTGTGTGTGTAGTTTCAATGAAACTTTCCAAGTAGTATAGGAGGAGAATCAATAACAAATTTGTGCCAACTGACAGGCAGACATTGGAATACGGACAACAGTCCATCCATAAGCTCTTCTTGTCTATGACCAGTAGAGCTAAAAAAAAATGACCATGTACTGGACAAACAAAAATTAAAACGGCCGGACTGAAAGACATTGTGACTACGTCCTTCTTTCTAAGACCTTCACTGTTCACTAGACAACATTTAGTGGGTATTTATAGCAAATCTGAATGGTACAGTTTAAAACTGTCAACTTTCATTTACCATTAGGACAATTACCTTGTCAAATACTTGCATGGATGAGCGGCGCTGTGCAACTTTCTGATAGTCTGCAAAGAGGACCTTATACATTTATGTTCTTGTTGCTGTGGGTTTTAAATGTACGTGTAACACATTACTGCCTATATCATGCTGAGTTAATGGGATCTGTTCAGTTTCTTTCCCACGGAAGCAGAGGCAGCTGACCCAAGTGTACCTGGGTAAGTATCGAACACGGGAACGATCGATTATAAGTCTGATCTTCTACCTAGTGAGCTACCATGACTACTACTGTGTGCGTTTGTCTGTGTATATGTGTTTGAGTGTGCGTGAGTGTGTATTTTCTTTCTCTTATTTGAATTATGCCCTCTATGTCTCCAGTATGCATATTGGCGTTTGACAATGGTTTTAAGCTTTCTTTGAGTTATATAGTTTCCTTAATATATCTGCCCAAATGGTTTACGAAAAAATCTAATAAAGTGGTACTTTCCAAACACAGCCATGTCCGCCATTATTTCCCCATGGCATATTCACAATGGTTTCAAATTAATATTTAGAAGAAAGTCATGTACACGCGGCAATTAAAATCTTCACTTCACCAATTCTATTCGTAAACACAAAATGCTCTTTATATACTTTTGTTTAAGTTTTCAAACTCAAGTTTATATGTTTTTATCATCAAACGATAACTTGAAGAAATTGAGCAGTTGATAACTTACTCAGGAACGAGATAATGGTCAATCAGCAATCAAAACATTGCCTGTGAATGTTCAAGAATTGGCTTGTCTGCAAAACGGGTATCAACACCACAACACCAGCTATCTGTTGGCTTGATGCTGACATTTCTTGAGCTACAACACAACACTGAAACTAACCTGGCTAAACAAGGGAGCATCTCAAAAGCTATGGTCACTCAATGTACATCTAAAAAAGTAAGATGGTGATGTCATTTCACATTCCTAACCTTCGCCTGGTAGTGTAACCCCGTATATATATATATATATATATATATATATATATATATATATATATATATATATATATATATAAACACAGACTTTAACAGTATCTAAGTATAATCCTAGCTATATGGTGCCCCATACTTAAGCTCCAAAACCTTAATGATGTACACTTGGAGGAAAATATCAAAACATATAGACCTACTGGATAAAAGATAATCTTTCAATGCCACAGTGTAATCCCTCTACAAACTTTGATGACATAACATGGATGAGAATTTAAGGGTATTGCAGTATCCGAAAATTGCATGGGGGACCAATTTTCACGAATTGTTGCCCCAAACCACGAATTGATAGACCCAATAAAAACTAGGCTACTAGTATTTGATAAATCAACATCGATACAGTAATCCGGTCATAAAATATTTGCTTTTACACGTGTTTGTTGTAACACTTTTAAAAGAATTCTGTTGTTTCAATGTACACATATCGATAAGGCATCCAGTAGCTGTAATTTCCACTCATTGCCTTATACATGGTTAACACAGAACTTCGGGAGCAGACTTCAAGGACTTTGAAGGACAAATCTGTCATTTTTAAGGACTCTGAATGACAGATTTACCTTTGAAGTAGCATAACCGTGATGTACAGGAAGCCGGCAAGCTACATTCATCTTTAATTAGCTGTTTAAGTTAAATCGTATATAAAGTAACTGTTTAATTAAATAAAGTAGTTGTAACACATTTACAAGGGTATGTAGCACGCTTACAGGGGTATGTAACACATTTACAAGTCATACAAAAGTTACTGTGCTTCTAACATTTGCTGTGGGATTAAAGTGCACTCTCCCCCATTTTGCCGATGTCTTTTCCCATCTGACAAAAGGATCACATCGCTTTATACATGTCCTTCCCCTCTCTAACCCATGGAATCTTATTACACCATAGCCTGTCCCTGTCAGATGTGTCTCCACTAGATATAAGTGTCTGCCATCTTGGAGTTAAAATTCTTTAGTATAAATACTCACTTAAAATAGTATTCTGCTGATACTTATTTAGTATTTCTATTTATAAACGATTTTTCTCAGAATATGTAACTTTTTCAAGACATGCGGAGTACTTGAAATCATCCACAGATATAAACCAGGTGGAGTGGAAAGTGCTATCTTTGGATAATACAGGTAGGCTCGTGATAATGTGAAATGCTTGCACCAACATAGTCGAAGCTGGAGAGTTATATTCCGTTGCAAACAGGAAGCCAGCCACTGCAGCAAGTAACTGCGCATGTCTCCTGTATCACCTTTACCAGCGCACTAATCCACACTATACATTTGGATACATACATCAATCGATAAATGCTCTCCTCTTTGTTTGGTCTAAAGACTTTACAATTATAATTGCATTTATTCATGTTGTGTTTCTATAATGAAACCCAGTGTTTGTGCAAATAGCTAAGTGTAAAATTTTCGCCGTGCCTAGCAAGCCAGTTTTCATTTTGCGTGAGCCTCTACCTTGAATTTTGTTGCATTCTTTTCTAAGGGAAGAGAGTATGGATGTGCGGGTTAGGATTCTTAGCTGATGCATAAGAGCTATTTGAAAGGCACAAAAAACATATAGACACACTCGAGGATGGCATGTGAGAAATAAATTGATTGAACGGTTTTTCAGGAAGATTTCTAATCTAATAAATGTGACGTTGAGCTATGTAAAGTGTTATTTTTTTCCTTATTGGCACTCCAGATTTTTGTGGTATCCCTGTGTTGCATCTATACCCTGACAGAGGTTGTGGATACACATAAGAAACATACTAAGTTCATATTTCAATCCCTTAAGCCAACTAACATTTTCTGCTAAGATATAGTAATACGAAAAGAGAAACTTCATACATCATGCTTAAGACTTGAAATGACAGCCGATATCATTTGGACTGTAGCCTAGGAAAAAGTCCACTAACTTTCAATGTGCATGTATTTGACAAAGTATGGACTGTTACTACTCTAAGTCTAAAACTATCTTACAGAGAGAAGTGAAACCAACAAATAATCTACTTCTCTAAGATGCAAATTGAAAGCATTGAGAAACACGTATAGTGTTGTGAATTAAATCCTAAATAATCTTCAGTGTCCTATCTCAAATCCAAAACTTTAGAATGTTTTGAATGAATTCCAGAAGTCTAAAATGTCCAGATGTGCCAAAATGTTGCAATCCAAAATGACCTTGAATAAATTCACGATAATTCCACAATACTGTGTAAACCCAGCCAATGACAACTTTAATAATTCCGATGTATGATCTAAATAATTCTTCACGAATTCTATCTAAATACAACTACAAAGTCTAGATTCCCAAAGACTGATATGAAACAAGAATGAATTAATTTCTTTACAAGGTCTCAACACATATTTCACTTGACATAGATGTGAGTTATTTCTAATGGAACAGTCATCAGATTGTAAACATGTTCGCTTCCAGAATATTCTAAGCTCATAAACAAGGTGTACTGTGGATTTTTAACGTTCCTTTAACAATCTGATTCATATCACTACGGTGTGTAAAGTGTGAGGGCTTATAATGATGTCTGGCACTGGGGCATCATGCCTCAGACATGTGGCATCATGTCCCACCCAGTTACAATATCCTGTCACCAGGCGGACCAGTCCTAACACTAATATCTTAATGCTGAGCGCCAAGCGAGGCAGCTGTTAGTACCATTTTTTGTAAGTCTTTGGTATGATAACACTTCATCTCTGTTTGCTACTAAGATAAACCTCAATATGATAAATAGAACCCAACAAATGCATGACATCCAAGTATACCTAACAACTTCGTTACCTCCTACAGCAGGATACCTTGATAACTACTTGCGTTTATTGCTTGACAAATATGCCCCAGCAACCAAGTGCAGAGTGTCAATTAGAAAATACTCTACATTACATAGTAGTAGTATTAGGGACCAACTACAGACTGCTAAGAGAGAACGCCGTAAGGCTGAGATAATTTTGCTTTCCACCAAACCTCAATATTCATAAGTAGATCTACAAAGCTGCTAAGAAGAATGTCACAAACACAGTTAATACAGGAAAAAAGCCTTCTGTAGTACTAATATCACTGAAAATTCCAGCTGCAAAGTGTTCTTTTAAATTACGAACAAGCTAATGTCAAAGACTAAATGGACACTGATTCCAATAACCTTCTCTCCGGTCAACATTAGGGACCTATTTACAGATTTCTCCCGTAACAAAGTTTAATCTTTAGAGATATGCTTGACCAGACAGTTTCAATTGACTGATCGTCACCATACATTTGTGACACAGAATAAACAAAGAGACCTTTAACAGCATTTGAACAAGCCTTTATGGATTTGGTACATACAATTGTGATAAAGAGCGCCCCAAAGTCACGTGAACTCGATCCGATTCTGACATCACTGCTACTTTAGTTCTTCGATTCAATATTGCTTTCACTAACTGATGTTATCAATGCCTCTCTCTCATCGTGGGAATTCATCGTTCATCAGTAAAGCTCTTTTGAAGAAACCAACACATGACCGTAACAGTTTAAACAACTACCGACCTGCTTTAACCTCTCATTAATTTTCAAAATTCTTACAAAAAGTTGTTCTATCCAAACTTGGATCTCATCTGAATTCAAATAGTGTTTTTAGCAATATATAGTCCGCATGGTACTGAAACTGCCCTTCTCAGAGTAGTTAACGACTCTCTGCTCTGGATAGAGCAAAAATTACAGTCCTCACCCTTCTTGATTTGTATGTGGCATTTGATACAATTAAACAATGAGGTCAAAAAATGCGTGTGTCCTGTTGCAGTATTTTTAAAATTAGGGAAGGTAGATGTTTTGTAACATTATATACATATTTGGTATTCACGATAGAGCCTTACTATGGATCAAGTCCTACTAAGTCAACATGACACAAGTTGTGTACGTAAATGGAAAAGATTACAGTCCAGTTGATCAATGTTTTGGTATTCCACCAGACTGTTATCGGCCCTGTTCTTTATATTCAATACACTCAGCCTCTCTCAAGTATCATAAATCAACATCCGGTGTCTCACCAACCGTACGCGGATGACACTCAAATATACAAATCTAGTTGCCCAGCTGAAGTTGAAGCTACAATCCAAGGCACAGAGAGGTGCAGTTTTGATATGCGGTGATGGATGACATGTAACAAGCTGCAAATGACTGATGATAAAACTGAAACCACGCCGATCACCACGCAAAGACTTTCTCATTCACATCCTATATACTTCAAACAATAAGTATCAGCAGTACCAACATTAAATTCACACCGTCAGCTTGTTGCCTAGTTTTCACTCTGGACAGTACGTTCTAATTACACCAAAATGTAATGAACCTATGCAAGGTTGCATACCTGGAGCTGTGATACATCAGGTCCATTTTGCAATTTTCTTTCGGTTGATGCTACTAATGTGCTTGTGTATTCATTAGTACTTTTAAGACTTGACTATTGTAATTCACTTCTATCTGGTTCGACTCAGTATCTACTACAGAAACTTCTAAGGGTTGAAAACACGGTTACTTGAACCACCTTAGAAAGACTGAGAACAGTGTGATCGGGGCACTAGATAGTAGATAACTATTTCCATGTTAATACTCCTAATTCACGCTTCTTTCCCGTTTCTGGCATGTTGAATCCATTTGTTTCCCATTTTACATAAGCAGTGCAAGCAAAGCAGAGCTTTGGCGGAGCATCGACGGCTAGCACAGAATCAGGAGGTATGATACCTTTTTGGTTCTAGGGCATGAGCTTCAATCTGTAGATTAATCCACACGCTCTTACGATGGTAGAAGCTTCTTTGAAAGGACCGAAACCTCCATGAGCCAGAAATAATTGTCGAACTTTTCCACAGGAATGGCGTAAAATGTCTACATCAGATCGACAATACTTTAACATTCGTCCTTGAAAATCAAACGCCTTATGAGAGTGAGTTTAGCATCAAGCGTAGAATTCTTCTCGTTGTTCTACGTGCATGTCGTCTGGGTCGTTCATTATACACTTTTCTTCTGATAGTTGGTGTAGATGTTTAGACATTACACAAGACTTATTGAATAGTGTGATCGGAGTGCTATATATTAGATAGCTATTTCCGTGTTAATTTCACGTAGATCCCTATATGTATGTTGATGGTGATCAAAAAGCGGTCGCTGGATTGTACATGTGGTATGTTTGGATGGTAATCAATAATCAGGTGCTGGATTGTAAATGCAGTTTATTGGATTGTAATCAAAACAATGCTTGTTGGATTTGTATAAGTTGTGCGTTGGATTGTAATCAACAAGTAGGTTCTTGATCGTAATTTAAATTTTGAATATGTGATGGATTGTATTTAAAAATGTAGCAGCAGGTAGGGTGAACAGACCAAATTTATTCCTGAAAATAAGCTTCCTACAGAGGGGTGAACAGACCAAGTTTATTTTTAAAAAATAAAGCTTCCTACGAAAATGAAAATACAAGCATTAATATCGCTAAATCGAGGCCTCTACAGTGTTATTTACCGACCCGGAACATTCACTGCTGGCCGTCCCCTCCCTACTGCCACGTGACTTGACAAAGTCAAGAGTGTAAATAAAAGTAACGGTCGGGTGGCGTAATTAAATCATTGTTATATCAATAATAACGCTAAACATGGAATCTCAAACAGCTAAAATAGCTCGACAGCGACTAGAGGAAATTAAGAAAAATCTCCCCGTCCGTGCTTCTGTCAAGCAACAACTACAAGCGCGTCAGGAGTCTCAGGTGGAATTTACAGAAGGTGCAGAACAGTTATTTAAGACAATTGTCGAACCAACCAAGAAAATTGTTGCAGCAACTGAGGCAGCACAAAAGATCTTGAAATATTGCCTGTTGATATTGCCGGCCGTCTTCGAGAAGCTCGACCACCACCCCGGCAACCTTCTCAACCACAACCTGAAGCTCAACCACAACCTGAAGATGAGCCACAACCTTCGCCAAGAGCTAAAACGAGGATAGTAGATAAAGTTACCCCTGAAGGTATTGCCGCTATCAATAACCCAGACCAATTGATTGATATTGCCGCGTTTGGATATCGTGATAGAGATAGGTATGTAAAACCCGAATATGTTAAAACTCTAAAATCTGCCGATTGGGTTAAGGATGTATATCGAGTCGCCGCTAATATTCCGCAGATCAGATATGAGGAAGATGTTAATCAGTTTTACATTCTTAACTAGGCAATAGATGAGTATACTGAACGAGCAAAATAAGAAAGGAAACGAAAAGAAGAAGAAATGAAGTTGTAACTTAAAGAAGCTAAACAAAAAAGGAAATCAAACTTAACAACAAGTAAGGAAAAAGAAAAATGGTATGTTACAGATCCCGGCCCCGGTGCCACTGGAAGTGGTATTGCCTCTCAAGGAAGTGGCCTTGATCATTTTTGTCCCAATAACGTTCTTGCCGATGTTGATATAGTAGAAATATTAATTGGTGGTAGACGAGCCGGTAATAATTCCCCAGAAATCGTTAATGAAGCAGCTGCTATTTGTCAGAGATTATTTACAGGCGGTATCATGGACATTAATGTTTATTGGTCCCTCAGTGATGAAATCAATGATGATTACCGCAGTGATTGAGGGTATGCAATTAGATCAGTGACAAGAAAATAAGATGATCATATATAATGCTCAACGTGGACCTGAAATGGTCAGGGTGATAAATTCGCAATTACCAACATACAAAGCGATTTATGGAGATGGACTCGGCGATGTTGTTCAGGGTCTGTTTAGAAGAATAGTCCCAAAAGCGATACCGATTGCAAAGTAACTGGGAATGAAAGCTATTGAAGTTGTTCGTGATAAAGGTATTGGTGCTGTTAGTGATGTTGCTAGTAAAGCATTCTCAGCAATCAAGGATAGACTAGCACGATTAATACGCAGATCGCCAGCGGTCCTACCTCAGCCAGTAAAATTACCCAGCACCGAAGTTATGTCAGCAGGTGTCAGTAAAATAATAAATCAAGCTGCAAATCAAAAATTAGCAGAGTTGGCTGGTGTACCCCTGTCAGAAAAAGAACAAAATATAACTTCAGGTCTAGTAGCGGGAAGTCGTCTTCTTGTTAGACGATAGTAAAGTATAATAATGTTCAAACGGGTGTCTGATCCAGCATTTGACATGGATGCGTCAGTTCCCAAGGACGAATCTGTGCGCGATTATCAATATTATTCTTATAACACACGTGTAGCTGACGCACGAGGAAGAATCCAGCTGCAAGTTCAGGGTACAAGTAGATATTTCCTGCCCGCTGAGGCATTCATTGAGATCAAAGGTACTACTTTTGAAAGAAGATGATACAGCGTACGGAATTGGTGATCCAGTTGGTTTTGTTAATAATGGCGTCATGGTGTTACTTAACAGTACTACGTATAGCATCGACGGAAAAAATGTTGAATCATGCCTGGAAAACGTCGACGTTGCCACGACGATACTTGGCCTTACACGATACAGCGATGATTACTCGAGATTAGCTGGTCCATTAATGATGTTTGCAAAGGATACAAATGATCATCCCGAAAGCAGGAACGAAATAATATGGTGTTTGACACGCTTGGGGTCAATGAAGTTTCTTTGAGGATACATGGGCATCAAGAACCAGCTGAGAGCATAATACTGGATTTTGAGAATAATCATGTTGCACGTGCTTATAATCGGTTGATGGCATTCATGGGGTGTGATCAGAATGTGGATTCTGGTTTGCAGATATCTCAGCGGGATTTGACAACATTATTTCCGATCTATTATTTCTCACTGGAACATTTGGATTTGTTCAGACAATTAGTCATTGAAATATACTTCCGAGCTACTGTAGCACGACTGCCCGCTGGTAGTTATAGAGCAATCGCAGTAATACTTTCAGACAAAACAATGCAGCTTGAAGGTGTTGGTGGACGAATGAGTCATTGATACCCCAGTGGAAAACATGTAATCGGACACTCGTGATCAGTAATTAAGGTGCCCATGATATTATAATGTCATATCAACACGTTAATGTTACTCTGACTCCTGGTCAGATTAAAAAGCTGCAATCAGCATTAAAAAAGAATTCTGGAATAAAAATATTACTGAAATCAGCACAGATCGTTTGCGATCCGAGGGGTCCAAATAAACTATCCTTGACAGAACATCAACTCAGGCACTTCAATGACGCCAAACGATCAAAAGCAGTAGTTAGACTATATCTTTCTGCGGGAGCCATTAAAGGCATTGCCAAGACGGGTGGTATATTTCCACTGCTTGCAGCTATACCAGCGTTGATAGCCGCTGCAGCCCCAGCTGTCGCAAAAGCTGCTGAAACTTGGTGCTGTTGGAGCTGCTGCTGAGATGGCATTAAAGAAAGCAACAGGTCACGGAATAAAGACTTCCAAAAAAGGTTAGGTCTAAGACTGCCAGGAACTCCCCATTCTTGGTACAGTCGAGCCGTGAACGGCTCAGGCCTGAGACTGCCCGGACACTTCGCTAGACATGCTTCCCATGTCCAATTTTGATTTCCTTAATTCTGCTAAAACTTAAACATAAAAAACTTCAGAGGTGATTTTATGCGTGATCAATTACCAAAACAACCAAACCGTGTTGAAACCGGTATCATTAATCTCGATGGAAGTTCTGGTTCAGGTACTGATTAGGTTGCATACGAGATTGATCCACGTGGAGTTCTTTTTTAATTCGTATGGGTTGGCTCCACCAGAAGAATTTTTAAAATATGTCGACGGACTTCAAAGCACTCCCGTCTGGTATTCAACATTACCAACACAGACAATAACTGATCCGCCAATATGGGGCCGTGAAGTACTCGCTGTGCTCTACGTTGTGTCAAGGTCCCTAACACCGCCTCATCAAGTCGTGCACAAGTATACAAGAAGTGGTCGCTTTAAACAGGTGTTAGTGTAATATATAGTGTAGTATATAATGGTAGATATTTACGAAACATCTGCTCGAGGCAAGCCTCAAGGAGACTTATCCAAATATGCAACCCTTGACGAGGTCAAGGATGAGGTCTCTAATCTTTTGAGTCTTGCAGATTTGGACCAAAATGAAGTTGTTGTTTTCAGGATAAGGACGGACGGTTAAAAACGAGTAATACCCGGTTGACAGATATTATTCTGCTGGTTAAAGATGTGACCGAAGGTAACTTAGTGGTGTTTACTAAAAACGGTAAAATTAAAGACTCTAAGGAATCAGTTCTAACAGACATGGGAGAGATTGCCAGATGCATTAGAAGGATCGGAGATATTATGTATGGCGATCTCAACATGAGCAAAAAACAATTTTTAATGTGTGATAACCAATATTAGACGACGATGTGCAAGAAAAAAAAAAAACGTCTACGACAATGACGCCACGATCAAAACCGAGATCAGTAAATACGTTGCTAAAGCCGGTGATACAATGACTAAGAACCTCAACATGGGCGGAAATAGCATTATTAATGTGAAAGAACCAGAATCAAACGATGACGCTGCAACGAAGAAATATGTCGACAATAGCAACATCCCGATGATGACATCGTTAATGACAATCAATGATGGAATGACCACGTTTAGATCTGAATATTCTAATGATGTAACCGATTTTACAAAATTTCGTAAAAACGTGAACAAATCATTAATGAATTTTTAGGAATCCAGCAGTCATCGACATTAAGAAATCTGACATCAAAAAGATTACCAATGGTGTAGTACATACAGTAGCGTCTGGATCAGCATTATGGTCACCACTCAATAAATCCATTAAACATACCGCTAATGTTACCGGCATATACAGGTTCTCAGTACTCGGCGTTACAACATTTACAATATCTTGCACAATTTCACGGAGTTATCCAGTTAACAGATCTTCTCGTTCCATGTTAGTGATATTGGAGTAAAACGACAAGGAAACATTCGTGGTGGAACCCGAAGAAAAGACTTAGGTGTATTGTTCTATTGGTGTATTGAACTTGTCCCCAAAAAGCCACCTACTTAGAGTGTTTCTATTACATACATAATGAACCAATCGAATGACGTTCAACGGTTTAGATACGAGGAAGCGTATTTGTGGCATACCCAACTAAAAATATTATTGATGCGCATACAGTAAAACACACACAAAATAAAGAATACCGCAGACATATTGTAATCGCTGAAACAGTAACGGTCATTGGCGCATTATCAGCCACGTACATAATAGTACCAGTAATAGAAATTGGTGTTTGAATTGTAACCGGTGTTGCTAGCATTCTTAATATCATTGCAAAAGAAATATCCATGTGCGCGGCGGATAAATTACACGAATATACAACGTTGCTATCAGCAGCAACACACGCATACGCCAATTATCATCGTTGATATCATCAGGTCTCAACGATGGAATAATATCAGATCAGGAATTCGAAGAAATGATTAAGATTTACTATGAAGCAACTGGAAATGCAAACCCCGTTGTCTCCGACAAGGACACTGTCAAAGACAACGACAGATTTTAGATCTCCCTTGATTTAAATAATGTTGCAAAATCAAACACTGATATTGCTATAACAAATTGTATCTAATACAAGACCACCAACAACCACAATGATATCAGCGAGCTCAGCTAAGCCTGAGTTTGACGTTATCCTTCCAGAAGTGATTCCAGCTAAGGAAATAGCACTAGCACAATTGCGAGTGCATCATAACTGGCGAAATATTAGATCAAAGTCATTCGGTGGGTTACAAGCCAATAATTCACTGGTATTTTCGTATAAAACTAAACCTGATTGAACCCTCGATTGGCAAGTTGTGGACATACCTACGGGCAGTTATCAAATCGAACAGTTCCACTAATGCTGGGAGTATTTTTTATAGATTTCCACAGATGAGAGCTCTCCTAATAATCTGGAGTATTTTCCCAAAACGATTTCTTGTCTGAGACATAATTCGGATCGTTTAGGGCGCTGTCATGCTGAAGGTGCTGGTGGCTGTACTTCTGGGCTGCCCAATACTGTCCAAAGAGTCACAGAACATTTCACGAACGCGAAACGAGGAAACGGTTTCACGGATTTATGACGTAAAAAAAAATAATTAATGGGCCGAGCGACTTAAAGAAAATGGAGCTACGATCAAAGACGTTGCTGAGGTGGAAAAAATTTAAAATTCCCAATAACGCTGAAGACGTTAATGGGGGAAGTTTTATACGAATCGAAGTATAAATCAAAGGGAGCTTCGATAGATGTTATTGATCATAACGCGCACGCGTGGACGTCGGACGTAACATTATTTCCACAAACTCGAATTATTAAATTTTATGACGGTGATATTTTTGATTTTATTAAAAATATCAGCAAGAGCGATCCTGTATCTGTGTGGTTGTTTCAAAGTTCTGAATATGGAAATTATGATGAGTTTGTACGGCCTAATGGAGATATTTATCGCACTGAATCTCTTCATGACGAAATGAAAAATCTTGCGTTGACATATACCGATGATGTCGAACGACTACTCAGTAATTACTTCACCGTTCCGTCAGTTGCTGCTCACTTTGCTCAGGAGGACAATTCATAGAAGCCAACACGGCTTGAATTTCTTGAAGATATACAACGCAGTTGTGTCGAATACGGACACAGCGGATTGTGGAATACTAAATACGATTGTGGAGATGTTATCTTAGTTGATATGTCTGCGTGTTACCCCGGAAGTTTTCTTGGAATGGGGGAGTGTTCTAAGTATTTTAAAAGATTTGGACATCCAACACATGAAATGACTAGAGTTGTAATAAAGGGACCTTTGCTAGATTTCGATTTAACTGGATTTGCATGTATGAATCATTTGAGTCTGCATCAGAAGACCTTCATCCGATTGTGTATGTCTGGTTTGGTGGTCATTTTAACGAGCATGGTTGGGCTCCAATAGTTTTATTGCGATATATGCTTGAGGCAAAAATATTAATATCATTAACCGTGAGTGAAGCAATAACATCGTTTCGTCCACAGAAACAAGTTTGGCTGCCGAAACCCGCTGTCGTTGAGAGATCTGTTCTCGACGAGATCTTTGAACGTAATCCCAATGCTGCAGAATACGAAACTAAAGTTGCAAAAGATCTTGGCAGAAAAATAATTGATAAATTTACACAAGGAGTTTCATATGATCATAAACAACATTGTGCAAGATTAATCATCGATGATACTGAACTTGATTTTATAATTGCTGATACAGCAAGAAAAAATACGTTTTTAAGTCGAAGTAATGTTAACCTATCAGATGGAACCAAAGTAGGCACGATTGTAAGCTACATTGATGGCGACTCACCACAGTTTACTCATTTAAGATCTTCAGTATTAGCGTATGTTTCGATAAACTTATCATCGATGATAAACAGATTTCCTGATACCGCGGTTAGAGTTGCCTTAGATTCATTTTATGTAGATAGGAAATATGCAAGATTTCTAAATGAATTACAGATCGGCGTTGATGCATCATGGGGAGGATGGAGAATAAAAAGAGAAAAGATACTTAGTTATTCTGAATCCGCTGATTATAAATCTGTGGAGATATATTATAAATATAGTAAAATGTCAGCGTTGTCATTAGCGCCATCGGTACATGATCCTGTGGCCAGACATAAAACTGTTTATGTCAACGTATCTGGCGGTTCTGGTAAACAATACGTGCAATCGAATTATTCCGGAACTTTGATATGGTTGTTTTGACGCCTTCACATAGAATCGCCAGAGTAATGAAAGAAAGAGGAGTTAAATATCATACTTATCACAGCTTCTTTCGGTAGAAAGGAGATGCGTGGACACCTGAAAGAATGAGCGAGAAATATATTCCTAAGATCATTATCTGGGATGAGATATGCACGGTATCCGTTGACGTATTAAAAATGTTTCTTGATTGGTTATTGACACGAAATACTGCTGTTATCATGTGTGGTGATCATGGTCAACCATCACATTTTGTCGGTGAATCGCCACATGACTGGTTGAAGTACAAAATAGTTTTGTTTCCTTGGCGCGGGTAAATAAATCTGCCATAAACTGATTTCACCAGTCACAATCTGGTAACTTTTGCACGTTCTTTAACATTGCAAAGGTAGCTCGACCGTTTTAGTAACCTCGCTTACTGTGGAATATCGCGGACATGGGTCCGTTCAGAAGCTACTCTTTACGCAGTAGTACTATAGCAAATATTTGCCACCATTGTGCAAACTTGTCCTTCAGACCCCTTTGATGATTTTTCTGGCGATTATTTCTTTGCTAATGGGAATGGTTTATGTTCAAATTTAGATGAGATCATCTGATATCGTTTGATGTTTGCACTCGAGATCATGTCGTTTAATAACAGCTAGATCACGGTCTATTGTTTCTTGTCCGGGTTTAGGACAGCTATTATATTTATCTGTATATCCATTGGTATTTCAGGACGCTACCTTATTTAGGGGGGATGGAAATATGCTTTCAAACATGATGTTTATTCGATGGTACCTCTAGTATAGTTCTTCGCTCCATAGCTGAAACTAGTTCCTGGGATTGAAACGTTCCCTATATTCCTCAGAATCTGATTTGGATTTGCGGTATTAGTTTTCATGCGGCATTGCACACAATATCATGCATGATGATGTTATGTCAGAACATTTGGCATTCAGGATGTCTTCGATGTCTCTGCGTCACTGATGCATAAGCCACCCAAGCACACCATTTGCTTGTTTGTAAACTCGATTACCGCGCCAATAAATCATCTGCAGGATTCGAAAAAAGTCAACTGTTGCTGACTCTAATCATGCGATACTTATGGTGGGATTGATTGTACGGGATTCCGCCATCCACAGACATTCAGCTGTGCTTTCGTTGTCTATCGTCCAGTTCTTTTCCACGAGCGAAAAAAGTCCCCACCTTCGACGCACTTGACCCATAAAAAATAATCTTATCCTGTACTACGATATGATCTGTGACCATATACACATAGACAAATACACGAACATATTTTCATAGGAGCCGGCTCTAGAACGCAGACATGATCTACGTGATCTACGTGATACAACGATATGCTAGCGTGTCAAAAGAGGTTAGGCACAATTGCCCAGAACGACTGAAACTTCCATGCGACAAAAAAATGCAGTGTCAGAAATCCATACGAGAAGATCTCGTAGCAGGCTTTCGAAAGAAACTTATGAGCCATTGATTGGGCTTATGAGTGAATAAAAGTCACAACTGACAAAGATGATGGTAACAGAAACACAACCTGGTCAGATTGTCAATGGAGCTAAACGCGCCAAGTATATCAAGAAAGAAACAAAAGAAACTGTTGCGACCAACAAACTCTTTCTAGGGCAAATCTAAAAAGACATAGATGAAACCATTGCCACGGTCGAGGGCAATATGATCAAAAAGACACATAAATCAATGAAGAGGCAGCAGGAGAACCACCGCAAAATTTTGTTTTGTTTTCCTAGATGATGTTTGAAAATCCGGTCCCACAGCAGCAAGGTGAAAGGCTTTATTCGGAACACGAATTACTCTGTTACATTTGCCCTGGTACACTCAAACAGTAATGGACCCAAAATGACTTGTAACTAAAAGAATTTCCAATTATAATCATACGTGGTCAGAATCTAAGAATTGCGTTGGTATATACAGAATAAATGGTGTCCGAAAAAACTAAGCCGTGATGGATTACTGCGAATCATTCACTTAAGCACACCTACGAAAGACATGACGAGCTTTATCTCCTGCAGACGAAAAAGAGTATTATTCACCAACGGAGGAAGCCCTCCTCAAATGTGAAAACATCTTGGTGTAATTCGCTGTGGAACTAGAGGTGGAAACTGCGGTGGGAAATGCGCAGCTTCCCCTGGAACCTTCAGTCATTGTGGAGACAATCGCTAAACATCAAAGTCAACCACGGGCGCTAGTGTCACATGCGCAGGTTCAAGCAAAAAGGTTTCAATGTGCGTCTGCACTTCAGAAGCAGGTGACTAAACTTGGGGATCGGTTGAAATCGGTTCGAAACACTTGACGGGTAGATTTGCGACAGTAATAACACGAGAGAAGTCATCAATATGGTCACGTCGATTTATCACCAGTTGCACACCGGCAACATCACGTACTCGGGTACAAATCGCGCATTGATGCACTAGCACGTTGAAAATATGGGTGTTATTTATAATGAACGAACTGTCGGTCTCTGAAGGAATTAATATAACACGCTTCGCGTCTTGCGCGAAATCAATGCTGCGGTGCATCGTATTGTTGCAAATACAAACGTGACTGTGATTATTATCTCTTGGCAACGAAACCGGAATTCCACATGGATATTAGGACATCGATTATGGCAGGGGAGTTCCGCATTACTCGTGAGTACAGCTTACCTAATGTCCTATCAGCTGTATTAGGGGACCTTAACGCTAAAATTAACAGCACATTGTCGCTTATGACATGTGTAGAAACATTTAAATATGCATACACACAGTAAAGTAAAATGATATCTGCTGACGACCAAATTCTAAGCTATGCAAATATACAGCTTTATCCAATAGGGGCAGCGATTGTGACAACTAAACCCGTCAACCCATGAAAAATGGTTTGAAAACATTTGTACCCATGTACAAGGACATAGCTAAAAGAAGTGTATGTTTATTACTTGTAACAACCTAGTGTAGAGTACGAGGTTGTTGATTAGTAACAACTGTTGTGATTTTGATGCAACGAGAACACTTTTAAAGACATGTAAATTTATAAATCATAAACAAGACGTTTTGGTTCTTGACCCATATTATAATCTCATCACTGTGCAGTATAGAGAGCAAGGTCAATGATAAAAGAATACTAGGACATACAGCTGAACTGAAAATTGTTAAGTGGCATGTGATTATGTGTGCTAGATTTCGAACGTTTGGTCAGTGTATATAAGATTATTCAGCGTTTAAGACTTACACTTCCAATTTCTGAGATATAATCTGAATGTTGCAACAGTGTCAAATCATTAAATTGGTAAGTACAAGTACACATAACTTTCTTTTTGATATGTCACCAAATGGACTTGTAATGAGTCGTATAGAAACTTTAATTTAAGCCAGAATTCTAGAGAAAATTCATCCGTTTGACGGAACCAAGCTTGGTACGATCGTCTTTATACTATTTATCAAAGAATGTTAGGTTATCAAGTTAAACAGGTTGCATGGCCAATTACATTTCCTTATACAAAAGCTGATGATGTCACAGACTTGTGGAGAATCTGCACAACAGGTAAGAAAAATACTGAAAGATCCTTTAAATAATGTTCCACCTTGATACGGATTACACCAAGGAAAAAGAAAGGTGACACACATTTAAGAGTGATAAAAACAGGAGGAAAAAAAGCAAATGATCTTCTAAGTAGTATAGTCACCTCTTACCGCCGTATATAATATGCTGCAAGGTAATTCTATACTAGAATACAAACAGAAATCAGTGGGCTTGTTAATCCACTGAGAAAATGGAGATGCCATCAGTTAACATCGGAATAAATGTTGCACGTCTCAAGGGCAATGGAGTGTTATATACAACGTCACACGGGTAAAATCAACACCAGTGGAAGGAAATACTGACTAAATAAAATAAACATGGAGAAAATAAAATAGGTTGTTAATTGTTATTTTCAATGATTTGTAGATATATCTTTACTCCGTTAAAGAGGCATCTCTTCTGTTATTTATTTCCGCACTATGGTATGTATTACACGATAATATAAATACAAACTAAATTAATGACCGAGTTGATATTGCTAAGGAACATGGCAACAACGAAAAACTCTAATTACAAGTCAGATGCAGTACCATCTGTGACACAATGGAAAGCCTCCGTGTGTCCAAAAAGCCGAGAAATTAATGTCTGATCTCATAAACTAGGGGAAAAATGCCTTAGCTCGAATGTTTCCTTCAAGCCAAAATCCAAAGACAATATTATCTTGTATACGTGTGTACATTTCATGAAGCACATTCGTCCAAAACTAGTCACGTCAGTTGTCGTGTTCAAACATACACTGTAAAATTAATTATGAATACTGCATAACTATCATGGCTTATTTTTCATCTGTATTTTTATTCTTATATGGACTGAAATGTAATCATTCAAATTGTGAAAACTAAAAAGAAAATAGTCGATGATATCACTAGTGTCAGAGCACAGCCGAACTCATTTAGAATTAAAATTGATTCCAAACTTTTCACAAAATTTAAGTATTATGAATTTAAAATGTCAATCGTTCTTTTACATCAAAGATCAAAGCGCAAATTGATATTTTATATAATGCTGGTATTATGTATTGATAAATAACTATAAATAATGGGTAAACTGGACTTCTTATTCTCAATTATTTCGATAAATGCCTGACCGATAATGTAGTTTAGTTCCCTTGTGATGCCTTCTAAGATGTAACCATCTGTGAATAAGAAACCGTCTCCACTCCTTCTGTAGTCTAGTAGCAAGCAATTAGCTCACTTTATAAATTGTAAATCCAAACAGGAATCCACTATGTTAGTCTAGATTAAACCACTGTAGATATGAATCAAATTCAAACACCAGACCGTCCTACAAATAAAATATGTAATTTAGTGATATTATCAGTTTTATCGAATATCGCGTCACCTACCTTATCACAAATAGTTACTGACCTTTCAAAGATACATATGTTCTTGGAACTCATACTGTGCCATCTTTCCCTGACAGTCTTGTGAGATACATTAAACCATGTATTGCGTTGTTCTTATACGAGCAAAATATTATATATATACTTGAAAAACATTACCACTGTTTGCATTTGTTTTTACTGCAGACAAGTGGCACCATAAAATCTCTTGGACAGAATTCGAATCTATATTTCTGGAGTAAGTTAACAACAAACAAAAGAAGTATCAAAGTCACCAAAGGAAAATCAAATTTTAACGGTTTTCATATTATTGTTTACTAACAACGAGACTGTATAAGGCATCTAAATCAATATTTGCTCATGATTTTGCATTCAAGTGCCACTATAATTTCAAGTATTCCTCTAAACCATGATTTATTCTCATGGGGTTAGAGAGAAACCCTTGGATTTCAAGTACAAGTCTTAGAACAGTACCATACCATAAGTTTATCAGTAGACCTGTATCAGACTTCTATGAAAGCCCAAATAAATTCATTTGAAGGAAGTTATATTGTACTCAGCCGTAGTTTCATTTCTCGTGGCATTTGCAATTAACATTTTTAATTTATATTAGGAACCAGAATGCACACCATGACGTATAAATGTTTTTTGCTTATGAGTTCAGTATGTTGCTAGCATTTTCGCTACTGTCTCTGATATGCTGCTTAACGTTGTAGAGGAACAGGTTGAATATGAACGAAATTTCATGGGACAAATGTTATCGAAGATGTGACATCTGAGAAATAACATGTAATATATCTAAAAAACGTTACAAGAGGATTAGTTCCGTGCACCAGGTGAAATTAATACTGTCATTACTTTAAAATAAAGACATTTTTAAGAGTTTTATTAGTTGTCGTAGTTGTAGCAATGTTGTAGCAAGAATATGTCCTTCTGAGCTCATACATTGGACTGAATGATTACATTAATCTCAGTTGTGTCTTGTTTAATCAATGCATGGGAGAACATGTTCTAAATAGCTATATAGGTCTGTTATTAGAGAATAGTGATAGATCACCCAAGAATACCAAACTTTACATATTTGAAAATGGCAATGACTAAGTCAAAATATCCAAATGACAAATACAAACCCCACAAATTAGTACGTGATCTTGAAGAGGCCAACTTTGGACGTACGTGTTATATTGTATTTAAGTACATAATGGGGGACAGTTTTAACAAAAGAGAAAAATCTATCCTTACCTGTTTACATGAAAACACAAATATGGTTTGGGGTTTTCAAGGACGAATTTTCACTGAGTGATAAGACTATATAGCGTTAATTGAAAAGAATGTCTTTGAATGTCTAATAAATCTTATTACTTCTCTCTTTCTTCAGCATGTAGATTGCAGAATTTCTCACTATAGGGTACTAAAACGATATAAATAATAAATATACATGCATACAACTGCCACCAATATTACAAATGTGAGTATTAAGACTATGGATTATCGACGGCATTTTATGAACTTAGTATTGATCGGTCACGTGGCACTATATAAATATATAACAGCGCAAATGTTATTACGATCATTGAAGGAAAGTAAGAATCAACAGTACTATAAGTTAACTAAAACGTTCTTGCGATTAAAAAGATAATGTTATTGGAATAAATTTCAACAATTCCTTATGCAACCAAAGAGAACGTGTCAAGGCCGCAGCAGGTTAACAGACTACTTCACAACATACGAAATGTCCATTTAATGCATTCACTAGTAGCAAATATTATCAGCAGACAAAGTACTGACAATGCAGTCACCATTCCGTCTGTTGAACTGAAGAATGTGAATCCAAAATCAATGGACCTAAAACCTATTGATATGCACCTGCAATGACTAAGTCTATTAACATACAACTAGACAAGGTTATAAATATATTCTTGTTTACTGTGAAGCATTTTAACCAAAATCCTGCATTATTTTAAATCACATCAAAACTTTTGAATATGTTAGGACCTTTCTACAATAAACTCAAGTTGAATGTAAAACTTGCATTACTTTTATATTGGCTAAGTTTGCAATCAGATTTCTAACTGCTTTTCATGGTAATACTTCAAAGGGTTGAAAACGAAAATGGATTACTTGTGGTGTGATGTTATTTGGACACTTTTATAAGGGGAACCTACCACAATGCTATTCTGAACTCGTTTGCACAGTGAAGGAGATTCAATATATTCGTTGAACACTGACAGTTCGTACCAAGAAAAAAAGCAGATTGCTCGCAGAAAATATAGTCCAGCTGACGAGAAAAGCAAACGAAGTACAGACTATTATATCCAACATGGTATCAAACAATGAAAGGAACAAATGTTTCTTCTGTTAAACAAAGAGAGTTTTTATTTATTTATTTATTTATTTATTTATTTATTTATTTTTGTCTTGCCGGAATCAAAACACATATATTACTTTGCCATAATTATGAAAATAAAAGCATTAAGTATTGTACAGAGATGGACAACAGCTATATTAGATGTTTATATACAATGAACACTTGAAGTAAGCAGAAATCTTTACAACAAATAAGTTGATAATAAGCATGGGAACTTCAATAATTCTGTATAAGTTGCAACTGTACTTTTACCGAACATTTCCCAACCAAATATGCACAGATGAGATGTTTTCTTTTTAGTAATTGAAATCTGATTTATACACAGGCCAACGTTGGCAATTTGGATTTTAAAAGGTACATGAAAGTCAGCTTTACCAGGATTAAAGAATAAGCTATTAAGGACACTTATTTTGTTTTCGAAGATAGAAGAATAATACGTAACTAAAATATATGCTGTTCGGCGTCAGACAAAAAGATACTAGCAGGCATGACATCTTTGGAATATATCATGGAAATAGATATCTACTCCACATTAATATTGCAGGAATATTTCTGCCGTTGTGAATAATGTGGTTTGGTGTGCAAGAAATGCCCTGTTTCCAGATGCAAATGGTTGTGTCATATTATTTAAAATCTGTTTATTATCAATAGGTGCAAGTAAGACAAGATTATTAGACGACACGCTAAAACCATATCTTAGATATAAAGAACATGGTCATAACGGATTTCACCAGTAGCGGTCAGACTTCATTACGGTATATGAATAAGATAAAGATGCATGATTTATCGTGATTGATTCCTTTTATACTTAGATTAGTGAATAAAATGGTCTGGTAGCAAAATGTCACTAAAATATTAGGTTAGTACACACTATGAAAGTACAAAAAAAGGATAAATATTTTCCTTAAAAAATGCTGAAAATTTCAAATGGCTAAGGGACAAAGTGCACTTTTTGGAAAAGCTTGTGACATCTACACTTCCATGTCAGTACAGCAAAGTGCCGATTATGATCTGGTGAAGGAATGTCTCTGAATGGTAATGAATCGTACCCAAAAGTGTAGGAACTATAAAAAAAATGAATTGGACAAACGCACGTCGAATTTTCTGGAGAAAAAGGGCAATCATTTGATAGGTGATACTTAGCCAAGAAAGTTGTCAAGCTCACGAAAATCTCAGACAGCTCATATTAATTGAAGTGTTTGAGAATTGCGTCCTTAGTGACCTTCAGACTGACCTCGATGAGCATAACGTTGAAACCTTGTTAAACATGGGATACTTATGAGAATAAGCTTTGGTAAAGCTTTTCACACTATTTGGCCTTCTAAAATCTATGAAGTCAGATAAGGGTAACATTTTATGTCTGGAATTTTCCAGCAAATTATGCATGAATTAGGCATCCAACAATTTAAGTCTTCTGCCAATCACCCTGAAAGCCAAGGGATTCGCTCATATTGTTTTGATACCGGAAATGATTGGGACTAAGATGTTCGTTTGCTGTTGTATGCTGTTAGGAAATCAAGTCAAGAATCTTGTGGATTCAGTCTCTTTGAACTAGTTTTTGGACATATTGTCCGTGGACCATTGAAGTTGTTAAAAGAGAAACTTCTTATGAACGAAGATACATAAATTATTCTTATCGACTATGTTCCTAAGTTTAAATGCAAGTTGTCACAAGCTTATGAGGTTGCTCAGTCAAAAATAAAATTAAGGTATTACAACAATACAAGGAAATGCAGTTCTCTGCCTGGTGGGTGATAGAGTTTTGGCTCTCTATCCAATACCACAAAATCTTCTTAGGCTAAGTGCTATTGTCCATACACAGTTAAGAAGAATGTAAGTGACTGAAAGTTTATCATCAATACTCACTGGAGGCAAAAACAAATTTGCCATATAATTATGTTCAAGGAGTTTGTTCATAGAGAAAGCCAGGTTAATCATGCAGGCAACTTAGTTGTACCTGTCCCACACAGTGACTCTTGAGTAACCAATCTTCGGAATTCAGAAATTATGAATAATTTGGACCAGAAATTTTGATATCTGCAGCAAGAAGAATACAACCATTTAAAACAATGATTACAATAATATGAGCACTTGTTTCCCGATTTTCATACACGAACAAATCAAAAGTACCATGACGTTAAAATTGTAGATTCCATATATGTGAAACCGCATCCGTACGTGGTGAATTGTTGCAGACAGAGTGTTTTGAAAAAAGAAATTCATTATTTGCTGGAAATGATTTCATGGAACCGGTTAAAAGTGCAGGTGTTCACCATATATTCTTGTACCGAAGCCACTTTCCGCATGTTTTCAGGTTAAAGAAAGGTGAACAAGGTGACCAATAACAGATTCATTTCCATTGCAAAGATTCTAGGACCGTATTGATAAACTTGGTGATGCAAAATACGTCATAAATGTGACCTTTTGAAAGGAATCGGGCAAATTTCACTGACGGAAAGGGCAAAAATAATTTCAGTCTTCGTGACTCCAGGTAGAGCTGTTCGGGATGAAAGGTTCGCCTTGTACTTTTTATCGTTCAATGAAGATGATTCCATCTGGTCTAGAATATTGTGATGCATACATCGATGATGTCACCATCTACAACGACACCTGGAAAGATCACTTAAAAGGCAATGAGGAAATTCTTTGACAAGCACACTGATGCAAATTTGACAATTACATTTATCCAAAAGTGATTATTGTCGTGCTTGTGTTACATTTCTAGATATATTGTGGGACATGGACAAGTTAAACCTCTAGCTGACGATATGTTTGTCTGATTTTCAGCAGCATTCCATTAATTAAGATTTGTAATAGAACATAGCAGGATTGGAATTGAACAAACTCCGATTTAATCTGCCTGGGTCTGTATTTAGTTTGTCTCATTTCACCAGTAACTTAGTAACATTGCAGAGCAGAAGCAAATTTAGGATAAAAGATTAGAGTATTTGATCGTAATTCTCGAACATAAAATAAAATCGAAATTTTGAGGTCAAAGCTAATACGAACATCAAAGCTTGAGCGAAACAGAACAAGACTTGAAAATCACAAAGAACATCTTAATACTTAATATGTGTCTATGGTTACAAACCATTCACAATGAATTTTACTTCATCACGAGTGGATGAGGAATCAGACCATCCCATTTTATATCCACTTTCATCGCTTTGCCCTAATTTGGATGCCGGGACTCATAGCCAGATATAGATAGGTAATTAGATAACTATGTCAGCTGGTTTAAAGAAAAACGAAAGAACAATACATAGGTAGGTCCCCCATCGTTTTTAACAAAAAAACTAAACATTTATTGATAGGTAGGTAAGCAGGCAGATCAATCGGGTATTTAAGAGAAAACGAAAGAACGACGAATAAGTGAAGAGATAAAAAGGCAGGCAAGTAAGTTGATACATCTATAACATGTTGGTACCTGAAATGATCCTATATATGACCGACCTTTTGGAAATTGAACTAAAGGATATTATTGTTTTGTGTTATCCAAACATAAATATACACTTGGCTATGAACAACTGGGTGTCCAGACAGATACAAATACCTCTACATTTGACGTCCTTAGGTGTTTTGCTTTTCTGGCAGATTTCTTCCATGAAAGATGCAGACCGAATGGTATCAGCTATCATTGCATATCTTAAATATGATGTAGGAGTTCTCACAATCCTTACCACTACACCATTTTAAAAAAAGACAGTTTACGTCAATTATTAAATGATTTTAGCACCCTGTAAATGTGCATATTGTTTATTGCACGTCCATCACTCACTAGGTCAGAGGATAAATGAAACAAAATGGGCAAAGAGTTACTCAATAGATGGGGCAACAATTCAATCGTCGACACGCAATGGTTTTGATGCAGAAGTTTTGTTTTATTTCAGTGTTTCAAATAATTTAATCATCCCTCAATAAATTACATTATTTCTGGAAAGATAAAATATAATCGGAGTAAAGACGCAAAATTGACATCGAATTGATTGATTATGATACGAGTTCCAATAAGGCCTAGTAGCAGTTGGTCTATTTTAAACAACAATTATTCAAATTAGAGCAAATTATATAATGTACAAGGAACTAATCTACTTGTAATGAAACATACAGCAAAAAGAACAAAACTGCTAAACTGATTTATCCCGTAGCACTTCTACTTCCAGGAAGAGGTATTGGAAGTCGATACTAAATGGCGTTTACTCTCGCACATCGACGTCTGCAGTCGTCCTGGGTGGGGAACGCGTTTGCTCCGTTAGAGTCATAGCATCCACTCAGCTTTCCGCATTGACCATTCTGTTCTTCGTAGTACCAAACGATTCTTGATGCAGGGCAATCTCTCCGATTTATTAATTCCGGGACAGAGCATAAACGTACACCAGGATAACCAGGAGGACCTCTTATACCAGGAGGACCATGAGAACCAGGACCACCAGCGTCACCAACTTCACCAGGTCTACCCATATCACCAAGATCACCAGTATCACCAGCTGCTCCACGACTATCAGGAGGACCTGCATAATTTCGAGATTCGTTCATAGTTATACAACACAGGCAAACATCCGCATACAGACATGCTGACAAGGCATCTCAAACTTAGCCCTCATGAATCAGTCCCACTCTCTATCGCACACATTCATACTCTGATTCCTGAAAACTGCATGGAACATAGTCCAATGTACGAATTCAAGGAGCATGAAAACAACTGGCAAGGAAGGCTCAGTTTAACACTTAGCTATATGCACTAGCCGGTTGGGTTTCTTTTTAGAAACGTAATGTATATATCATAATTTATAATTGGAAATTAATGAGTGTCAACCAAAAGTAGAGGAAAGCATTCATCTCCGGATATATGTATCCAAAGGCAAACCCTTATGTAGAATAGTGACCTCTTACAAAAGATATAGATGATAGGTGTTATTACTTGCAGCACGACTTTGGTTTCTCCCTGGATATGAATATGATTTTCTTACTTCTTGTCCATGTAGACGTCTCTAAACACACATACACACACAATATGGCACGCAAACTTCAAAGAATTTTCATGCAGGACTGTGGGTTTCAACTTAATCGTTATCATCGGCCATTTTATCTCGCAGGAAATGTTTTCACGTTATTATTCATCTAATCATTGACTGGGATTACCATCTTTTATCTAGTATCGTTTTTTGTTTGCTACCAAAGTAATATAGTGCAAACGAGATAGTATTTTGATCAGGCTCATTGTCGTTTTCAATCATTAGTCAGTATAGCATATACGTGTTTCTGAGCTGGCTTCGACAAATGGAATATTGAACGGATCTTTATACCAACAAATGAAAACCCAGAAAGGGCTTCATTCAAAACGTACCAATTTGTGCCAGAATTAATCCGAACATCACGACAAGGAGAAGAAGAACGAACAGCTTCTGCATTTCTCTTCTGTCCTTTCTTTGTCTGGAATACATGTAAGGATATGCTTTAAATTATTTTGCAATTATTTAAGCTTTGAAATATTCATCAACTTTTATAATGATGCTTTCGTTCGCGTTCGCGTAGAAGAAACACTGTTTAATTTGTATTTTCTGTCAAAACGCTAATACCGTTCAAGCAGACCCTCGCATGCTTGAGGGATCTCAGCGGAACTAGTTTTTGAAAAGGATTTTTCATTGATTCCTTTCGATAGTTGTCATTCTTTTCTTGATTTCATCTAATTAATCTCGCAATAAATAAACTATTTTAAGCCTCGGTTTGGGCTTACATTCGTTAGCATATGCCTTTCCAAGACCCTTGTATAGCGAACGTTTCATAGTGACGACATATGAATCGTCAACTTCAGTTAATTTTAGTTCTCGGGAATAGTATCTTAAAAACCTAAACAGTACTAGCTACGCTCAATGAAGATGAGGTTCTAGAAAGAAGAATAACTTTCCTCCTGTTGTTAACATGCACGTTGTTCAGGTGATTGTTTTAGTTTTAATTCAGTCTAAGACACTGTATCAGATAGAGGAGGATTTTGACGTGAGTTAAGTAGTGACTGGGATACCAAGAACACGTGCTCTAAACTTATTTTTGCCAAACTTTTAATCAGTTGTGGGTGGAACGTGTACAGATGCATGCACCATGCTGACCCATTCGCCGATTTTGTTTATGAATTTGTGACGAATATCGTTCTTAAAATCACCCAAACTAATTTACGTTCTATAATGACTGCCAGTGTGGCGCATTAATCACTGTGGATTTCACAGCTCTTCATGATGCTGGTGTACAGAAATATATCAATTATATTTTGACTTCACCTTAATTTACGCCTTCTCGCGATGGAATGTCAATTGTGAATAATAAAGTAAATATATAGTTCTCCCTCGTTTTCCATCATAGAAGAATGAAAGAGAGAACGAAACAGGGAGAGGGATTTATCAGTTGTTTTGACTTTGACCTATGTTTTGCTGGATTTGCTAATACTGGTAATATTTTGATGATAAATTGTCGAGGTTTATTGGCCACTCATTTTGTGGACATGCGATATTGATTATAAAGCAGATGAACAGCAACGTTTATGCGTTACAACAATGAAATTTCAGTTTCAATATCTATTAAAAATTAAATTTATCTTAACGAAGTGGTCGGGCTTATTGTAATGCCCTTTAGCTTACCTACCTTGATATCTCTCGAAGAACTACTCTTTCAGCTTTGTGCTTCTAGTGTGACAAACTGGTCGGACAGTGGGTTTTATATAGTAAACATATGACCAGATGTGCTATAGCTACTGACATTTTGATGTCGTTACGGTGGAATATGTCCGTACAATTGATTATTTCGAACTGTCATTTTGATAGGTCTTGATCCAATTGAGATATATGGCATAGGCAGCATCTGGTAACGGAAACAAAGTCTGTTGGTCAGGAAAGAAAGGTGTGACTCGAAAAATACAACGACAAAATATAATTTTATTCACAACCGCCATCATCAACACCAAATTGTAATTACCTCGACCAAGTCACATCTTTTGTTACTACTTCTAGTACTACTAATATTGCTTCAATTACTACAACGACTACTATTGCTGTTATCACTGCTACTACTAACGGCTTCTTTTTTAAGGATACGAGACGGACGTTTACGTAAGTAGAGAACGGTTTCAAATTGAATTGTGGTAAGGGGAAGAAAAAGATTTGCAAACTTTTGAAGCGTTGATCAGACGCTGCCGTAGGATGTTCGCTTTAGGACCACATTAATTAAAATTGTTTGGTCATGTAGATCTCGAATGACAGCCATTCCAATTGCCATTTGTTATAACTAATGTTCCCGTAGCAGCTGGTTGAATTGGCCTGAGTTTGTGAGCAAATCTGTCTGTTTTTGAAAACTGACTTGAGATATTGTTGCTAGTCGTACATGGATCAATGAATTGTGTACCTTTGGTGATTTTGATATAGTACCTTTAAGGAGTTTGGTTCAGGGATACTAAAACAAATTAATTTCCTCTTCAGATAGGTTATTAGTTAGAGAAGGAATTTCTTAATTTGCATGCACGTGTTTATTTCAGAAAATAAAATAATATATACTAACGAAATAATTTGTGAAGCAGTGGAGAATACGAGATGTTTAGATAAGTATATATATATCCCCGGATGGCACAACTAATTGTCTCAGAAGATAAAAGTGAAGAAGTTTCTGGAAGATATATGCTTCAATATAAGCATCTGAACGTGTAATGAATAGGGCTATGGGCACTTCATTTACAAAAACATCGTAATTTACTTCAGACGTTGATTATACTACAAAACATGTGCTGGCAATTAGACATAGTTAGGTAAATTTATAATAAATAAATGTATCCAACACGTTTCCATGAGTTCAAAAGTTTGTTAAAGCAATTGCAAATATAAGCTTCGGGATTTGCTGCACATTCAAATATTTCATTATCTATTGACAACAAATTTTATCTAAGTGGAGGCGTTTATATGTTTTTTGTAATACACACAAAAAAAGAGAACGGAATGAAATAATTCTTCCCGCAATGACTAGAACGACAATGTGCCCTCTGTAAATGCTACTGCTGCGAATTGTAAAGAAGTAGAAAAATAAAGAATTATTACATAATCGACAATTACAATGAAAATATTAATAAAGTGGAGGGACGCTACCTGCATTAAGCCTCTAGTATGTCTCATCAATTAGTTATTTTTCAAATAAGTCTAAAATAAATAGTTATAAAAGGACAAACCGAAATGGTATGTACTAGAGGAGACCACGTGGATCACGGTCTCAGTTTCAATGTCTTAACACTTGTAAATATTTGTGAGTTCTTGCATACTGTTCTGTTGATACAATAAGACCTTGCACTTCAAAGAGGCTTTTCACAGAGGACACGTGATGAGTACGAAGTTGCACACAAGTTCATCAATTCTGGATGCAGCACTCTCTAATCTATAGAATTCTTGCTTTGCCATGTGGATTTCTACCCTAATGCTTGAGCCTCGTGCGCAGCTGCCAGGGGTGAAGGAGGTGTAAGATATGTATGCTCATTTGTCTTTCATGTACAATGTTTCATTTAGTACAGTTAATATGAATACCATGGGTGTCAATATTTTCTAACTGACCCATGGTATAATTACCTTCAAGGTGTGAAGGAGGAGGAAGGAAGATAATGATGGACTGATGTCATTTGCTACTCTAAATGTGTATATCCATCCCAAGTGAACGCATATGTGCCTGTGGCTGGGGATCCCAGTTTATTCAAAGATATGACCCGGAGGTGGAACCTATGTCCCTGGGGATATGGATGAAGCAGGGGCAAAGTGTGATGGACGGATGTTTTCATTTATACATTCCAAATAAATGTATATATGGTTCCCGATAGTATCTCAACTGTTTCCAACTAATGACCCACGAGAATGAATATATTTACATGTTGATGGTTCCTGGAAGGTAAGGAAGGATCCTTAGACGTGATCCATATATTCAGTTTGCTAAAGGAAAACTAAACTATAGGGAATTTGAAAAAAAAAACTATTGGAGATCTATTACTTTGTTATGTATTTATCATAAAATTGCCTCACCAAGAATAGCTAGCAGAATTTTTAAAAAATATTCGCCAAAATTAACATATCAATGTCTAAACGGTTCTCTGAAAGCTATGGGTTAGTGGAGTACAACACTTATTAATACGCTAGTATAATTTTCTCAATAAATATCAGTTGTCACATTACAATTTTTCACTTAAATGATTTGCAAATATCGCGACCATCCGGAAATACAAAAAGTTAGCTTAGGAAGGATGTAAGCTTAGCATGAGTAGAGTTTATGACAATCGAAAAAGAGAGAAACTTCCTTGAAATTCTGGAGAAATAAAAATACAACGAATTCATAAAGAACAATGTTGTATCGATCGCAGGTGAGGTAAAACTTATACACCATTTTGTATGAGCAAGGTTTATATTTATCATATGACGGGGTGTGAGAGTTATGATTTTTCACCCCAGATTACAAAATTATATTGTATTATAAGTGTAATCAGACAATATTTAAGAAGCCTAAATTAGCAACATAAAGAAAAAATCTGCACCCTTTGTTCCTGAAGAATGTTGACTAAGAAACTGAAGAGGATGCAGATAGATATATAATATATTAACAAAGTTATTTTCTTCAATATCCCAAGGCTCGCAAAACATTTTTTTAAATTAAATTCAACATTCCTTGGCTGTATATGGTATATTTAATTTTCCGTATAAAATTACCTCGAATGCAAAGTTATGGTGGCTCCAGTTTCGCATTTCTCACAACATACTGACTTCGAATAGTCTCTTATTCAAAATTAGATTTCCAACTGATAATGGGTACTCTTTATGTAATGGTGAGGAAGAACGATGAAAGATTTATTTTGCAACTGTCTTGTTGTGAAACATTGTTTAGGTCGGGTTTTACATTTTTGTAGAACTGAGATTGTAGTGGGTTTTTATATTTCTGAAACTCTTATTTTATTTGAAGATAGAAAGGAATATTACTAGCCAAATCTTTTTATACTTAAATCGAGATTTCAAAACATAAACCAAACCTGCAAGAGGTCTAATTTGATCGGACATTTCATTTACAATTTGAAGCTAATTAGTCCGACCTGGCATATCTAAAAAGTACAAAAGTTATTTACTAAATGGAATCATGTGAGAACATATATTATTGGAAATAGAGTAGTGACTATGAAAGTGGACTAGTTGATAACCAAGAATAATGTGTGCTGACTTTGATGAAATAATCCTCTCTCGCATGTGTATGTATGTAGGTATGAATTTATCTATATACGTGTGTGTGTGTGTATATATGTATATATGTATATGTGTGTGTGTGTGTGTGTGTGTGTGTGTGTGTGTATGTGCATGTTTTTATACATTAGTATGACTTCAACTACATGGTCCCATATTTCTTTTGTAGAGATGATAACATTTTAATATATATTGATCTTATTTCAAAATAATAAATATAAATTATATCTTTTGGTATTCTTCAGTGTGTCTTGTGTGTGTGTGTGTGTGTGTGTGTGTGTGTGTGTGTGTGTACTGATTCTAGCAATAGGGATATAAAATAATATCATAAAGAAGATACAGTTTCAGTACAGACTTATTCAATAATTTTTCACACATATTTTGACAGGATGATATAAAAAGAGAATTATTATATGCTCATTGTTAGAATTATGTTTCGATTCTCAACGGCTTCATGCTGCACGACACGTGTGTTTAAAAATAGTATAGTGTAAACAAAAAATTTACGCTCATGTAGTACATATTTTAGCATTTGGTTTATTAGATTTTTTGTGGAGGAACTATATAAGCTGTTTCGACGATCTCAAAGTGGAGTTGATAAAGTTAACGTTATAAACGAGTTCACTGAGTCATAAATGGAACTTTCAAACACACAAACGAATGAGCGTGATATTCGCAATCTCAACAACAAACGTGAGAGACGCAGCAATTGAAAATACCATTCTGATCATTTAAACAGTTATTTAGAAGAAATATTAGTAACGTTTGGCAAATAAAATGGTTTAGACTATGACCAGGGTTCTCTAGGGTTATAAAAATAGCAGAGAAGAGCATATTGAGGCACAGACTATGTCTATCAGAGACGTATCATTTTACAAGTCCGTCAAAACACTAAATTAGTGAACAAAATGCAACTGAAGGTTTGGTAAAAAACTAAAAGTATCTGAGATAATAAGCAAAGACGACGCTGAGTAAATGGAGTGTCACACAACAGCTGCTACAATTTTTCCAGTTATACTATTTTGATATAATATTATGCTGGCGATGGAAGACATAAAAAGTAATGTCTTAGAAACTTGTACAAAGAATTCTATAATGCCATACCTGAGTTCACCCAGGTATGATTTGCATTTTCTAGATGATCTCTATTGTCACAAGCGAGATGCAGCGTCATCTATGACTAGAACATCTTGTACTTTTGGATAAGTCTTCGCTGTGGACGATAATAATCGGTTAAGTAACTACATGGTCAGCATAAATGATTACACAACTTAATTGCGAATAACGCATTTATATGATAGATCGAGCACCGTTGAGAACACGTAACGTCAGACAATGCATCGGCTGCATACAATGCAACAATCATAAACGACGTTGCATCCATGACGCTAATGACGAAATGGCTGATTTGCTTCTCTTATATAAACTCTCATATCACAAGCCAACCTCTACAGTTTGGTGCCAAATAGCTTCTTCCTGTGGAAATAAACTTTTCTTCTAGCAAGCATGTGGCAATATTACTCCACACTGCACGTAGGCATCCAACAATTTTAAACCTGGTGCTGATGACTTTGGAGATTAAATGCTCATCGATTACCGTGCCGTACATGCGTATTTATTAAGTAGGTTCCATATCTCTGAATTGGAAAAGAATTCCTCATATTCTATATCGCTGCCAACGATTACATAGTCGTGAATACATGTGTCTCTTATGTTTCCAAATATTAAATGTCAAAGGTAATTATATAATTGATTTAAAATTCGCGTCGGTGATGTTCTTCAACGAACATTTCGTTGTTATCGTTGGGCATTTCCCTTTCATCGCTGAGAATGTCCTGTTCTTCCTGTTTTTGCTGAGTAATTAGCTGTCTAAACCTGATAATGTCAGCGACTTTAACTTGTCTTGCACAAAATCATGCAATGACTTTTCACGTTTCCTTATACACTATGTACCGAGCTGTCGTCATGCTCCCTCCTACACGTTTTCTAACGTGATTAATTTATCAAGAAGCTAAAGAAGTGTGTTTGAAAAATTATACAAGTTTTGAGTCTCTTGGAATCATGCATGGAGGCAAAACAAAGTTTACCGTCTCCACGTCGAGACAATCACATCATTAGTCGGACATTTTAATTTCCGCATGAACTGCATGAATTATTTGACCATGCGTTACGAATTTACCTATTCCAGGCTACAGTTAATTTATATTATATTCCCATAAAAAGGAAACTTTCTCCGCTGAAGTTAGACTTGCCGATAGCATTTATTTACGACACATAGTTACGCTGCTGGCTTAAGCTCCATATACATTCTTATATATATATATATATATATAACTTGATACAATGCAGAAATGATTTATTGCCCTTTTTAATTGAATTAAGTGTACATTATTTAGGAATTCAGTTATCGTTACCGTATACATTCTTGATATGTTCAAGCAAATCACATGCACCCAAATTATTTCACAACTGGCCCCTTGCTGGTACAATGGTCAATTGTTATAAATATATATATATATAACTTGATACAATGCAGAAATGATTTATTGCCCTTTTTATTGAATTAAGTGTACATTATTTAGGAATTCAGTTATCGTTACCGTATACATTCTTGATATGTTCAAGCAAATGCACCCAAATTATTTCACAACTGGCCCCTTGCTGGTACAATGGTCAATTGTTATAAATCAGTAGATTTACTTCTAGCAACCGTTGCGTGAGGATGCGTTGGGGGAGGGTTGGAGAGTGGGGAGTGGCAAAGATGTGTTCCCTTCCACATCTGATATGCAATTATGCACTTATGCGGGAACGTTATAAGTCATCTTTAATTAAGAACAAAAGCATCTTGCGATGTCCTCATTTTCAAGCTTACTTATTATCTTGCTTTTATGCCAAGAGTTGTTTGTTGAAACACAGAAATATAATTCCAGGTTTGATTCCAGTGAATGTCCAAAACTATTATTTTTATGAGCAATCCATATTTCCAAAGAGAAGATCACTGAATTAAAGAATTTGAAGAAATAAATTCCATCCCATTGCAGTTTTTGTTTCAACAATAATACAAATTGATTCTGCTAGATCTTGAAGCACAAATGAATAATTTCTTTTCAGTGACAAGATTATATAGTCCTCTACCTGACCTCTTGTCACAATTACCATTTTGTAAAAAAACAAACCTATTACCTTGAAACTTCTTAATGTTTACAAAATAAAATTTTAGTTATCATTTATTTCATTGCTCAGAAACGTATGTCATTTCTTGACTTCATTAACCTAAGATTTGTCTTTCCTCGTTTCATCTGTGTTTGCATTCCCCAGTTTGTCTTATTTCCTTTTCAAGCCCAAATGCCGCCGTTACATGAAAAAGTCGCATATGCCCAATTTTCTCAATACTACTGAATCTTGAAAGATGTTAATAATAAACATTGTTCAGTTCCATTAAAACCGGATAATATCGACGTTTTATAACATTATGAGTCATGTGATTTCTCCCTCGAACTGAGAGACCCGGGCATTTTCAGATGAATACGAATTAATCCGATGTTGATCGGCGACATCCGTGGATCAACCGATTTCAGTCGAAAGCTGTAGCAGAAGATTTGATGACGTCACCGTTGCAAACATAAGAAACCAGCACCACGTCATGTCAATTACGGTGGTTGATACTTATGTCATACACTATTATTATTTTCCGTTTGATATGATGCAGTACTCGTTCAAGCCTTTACGAGGATTTATGTTTTCTTTAAAGGCATCACTGATGCACATTATGCTTTAAATGTCCACGACGTACGCTTACCAATTAATATGGAAATCTGCAACAGCTGGGTTTGTCAGCAGTTCAAGTTCGCCCTTGAAAGTATTCCATCGCCCAGTTGATCACCAATATTCACGCGACTCTTAATTTTATCTTATGCACAATTTTTCTTCTCAGATCCTCTTAAAAAGTGAGTCTGTCTCTTTTCATTCTCAATAGAATCAGTTTGTCTGCCAAGATCGAATGTTGTTATTAGATTAGTCACTAACTGATTTACGAGCTACCTCAGGGATATAATTAAGGGGTGGCACCTCTTAATTCACAAACGGAATATTTGAATTTCGTTTAAACCTAACTTCTACATTTTTTTTCAGAAACGGTTTACATCTGATAGCTTTTATTTTTACAAATCATATCCTTCCTTCCAAACAGTGTTCAATGGTCGCTTTTCAGGAATGACGTCAAACATCACAGTTAACCGGGTAAAAGTCAAGAGATATTCTTCAGTTGATAATTTAATACAATTTAACTATCCAAACTATCCATTTATATTTTCTGGAATTAAATGGAACAATGTTATCCAAAAGAATTGTAGTGCAACGGAGTTTGCAATAGATTATGAATCAACAGTGAACTTGCAGAAGTTGAAAAACTGATAAAACAAACACTATACTTCCAGTCAGTTGATGTAACGACGATATAAAACCTATGTGTTAAATATCGTTTGGAAGAATTAGGAAAATACTGCAGAGTTCAATGTTGTAGTGCATCTTGGATTATTCGTGGTAGGTAGAGTATGGTAGAAAAATGTATAAAAGTTACTTAATATAAATCATAAAAGAGAACTGCATACAAAATATATTGTAGTTGAAAATAAAACGCAACAACTCTTCAAAAAATAACTGCAGATCTTTGATAGGGTAAATGTATGTATGTATGTATGTATGTATGTATGATATAAAACTTGATAAAAGGTGCAGACATATAAAAGATTCAGAACGAGTTGACCGAAGCACAAAACAGAAAAGCTAAGATAATTTCTTGATTCTTAAATATTTTAATTAATGGGCCTTAGAGAAATAAAGTATAAATAAAATGAAGGAAGGAAGAAGAAAGATTAATAAGGTGTCTTAAACCTGGGGAACTAAATATATATTTAATGCTGCTATCAGCCTAACAAAGTTGGATAACAAATATCAAAGAAGAGATTATCCTGCCTTTAATTAAGATAATAAGAATGTTTTGACCTAATTACAGGCTAAAGAAATATGTAAAGATCATGGTTTATGATCAATATGGGGAAGAGGTATAATAATAATAGTAATCATAATAATAATGATAACAATAATACACCAGCAACGTTACGGAATATGTACTTGGGCGAATTGGAGGGCAAAAACTGCATACGTCTGATAAGCTGATGCCTGACTGTAGTTTTATTAGAATTGCATTAAGAAAGTTAAACTATTTCATTTAAAGCGAAGTGCACTTGAGTCTTTAATTCTAGTATCCAGTATCTGAATCCAGCACAGGCTTGAGTCATTCGATAATGTAGTAGTAGTATATAAGGCCGATTCTATCTCAAAGACCTTTTTCACACCCTCCCAACCCTCCAAACAAATACAAATTACCCCTCTCGAGATCTTAAAACACCCACCCCAACGATTTTACACAAAACTAAACCCAGAGTTCTAGCCCAAATATAATTCTATAACTTTACACAATACCTAGACTTTGTTCTTAACAGATGTTGCCTAATCAATATTGTCTATAGAGCGCGAGCCAAGCCTTTAACGCTATGTGTAATCTAAAAAAATCAATATCTCCATAACAACGGAGCTAGGTAACTGCCTTAGTCATGCGTAGATGTGTCAGACTCAATCACGTGATTTTCTTGAATCAGGTAGAAGATCGGGAATTTCTAGAACGCCCACGCAGATCTATTAGTATATAAGGCAGGTAAAATTTCCTTCTGAGGCACTTTCAAGAGGACGTCTTCACCGAGCGTAATCAAGTAAGTGATGTTTTTCACATATTATTTCATACCCTATCATTATCATACTTGTTTTGATAATCTTTTTCATACTTGTTGACTCTCATTGGTAGAATATCTGTTAACATACTGTCAATAGTACGAAACTCACGTATTAAATCGTCCATATCATATTTTATACCCCGCAAGTAAGATCGTATCTGATCAAGTAATTTTTTATAGGTGATACTAGCCGTTTGGCAACTATTTTTTTTAGTCGCTAGTCGAGGTTCAATCTTTTTACACGCTGTTGTAAGAGAAACACCAATGCCCGATATTATTAGCAAAAACGGGTTTAATGATGCACCACTCGAAATTATACCAGATCCAGTCAATAACAGCGGTAAATATGATATTACTCGAAGTATTTTGGTATAATATTTGTAACATTTTTTCACGCACCAAAGTTTTTTTATGATAAAATTTGTAATATTGCATTAGAGCATCCACATCTTGTTTTGGAATTTCTTTTGAAATGTGATTGAAATCAAATATATATTTTTTCATTATATAATATTAGTTTACAACAATGCTGGTTCTGGTTTGATTCATTATACCTAATGATGTTAAGTAATTAATTAAAAGTTTCAGCTATAAATTCCAGAAACCACCAGTAACGTCTCGAAGGCATTTCCGTTGATATTAACGTAAAGATTTCTTTCATATTCTTGGTTAGCATCACCAATAGAGGATTATGATATACATTTGGTGATAATGAAGTTGCCGCAGTAATTTCCGAACCGTACATAGATAACCTGTATAACCCAGTTACTTCTACGGTATGTTCGAGTGTGTTATTTTGCGGTGTCCATATTGTTGATCCTGATGCTACTGTGTACACGATATTTTTAATTTGTCCGTGTGGAATTTTAATCAGATTAGTTTTTTGAACAATATTAGGTATTCCACTGACAATGTCGTTGAGTTTCGTGTTAATGTCGGCTAGTTTTATTTCAACGGTTGGTTGTTCCCCAAAAAATTCTTTAAAGGGTTTGTTTATGTTTCTACGAAAATTTAAGAACGTTTCTACATGTCTAGAAAAAGTAACACTAAGTGTAGTCATTTCATCACCGATTGTTTTTAACGAAGTTGAAATAGGAATTTCCTTATCATCAACATACTTTTTTGTTGCAGCATCAAAATCATATTCCGGTGTTCTAAGATTATTAATGCCGTTGTTATTCATGTTGAGAAATGCACGCATTATGCCACCGTTGGCCAATACGTACTTAGATTCTTGATCATCGACATATTTTTTTGTTGCGGCGTCTGTATCTGAGGCTGGGTTTCCAAGGTCTATAATTTTATTTTGGTTCATAATAATGTGACCCGTGAATGAATCACCAGCTTTTTTGATATAATCGTTAATCGAGTTACCGGAATCTTGTATCTTACCTTGATTTGTAAAAGTAACAATATTATTAACAACCGCGGTGGGAATTCGTAGAAGTACATTTGACAGTTGTACATTACTCGTCTTTAATCGTCCTTGTTTATCCTGGAAAATAACAACTTCATTTTGATCTACACTTGTGAGATTTAATAAATTATCGATTTCATTTCTTAGCTGATCAAGAGTTGCGTATTTAGATAAGTCACCTTGATAACCTTCAGTCAATAAATCTCCTGTTAATGTTCCAAATTTTGTATAGTAGCTCATTATTTATTGTCTTACATAAAATTGTCAACATTATTTAGTTTAATATTACATAAAATTGTCAACATTATTTAGTTTAATATTACATAAAATTATATAACAACGATGGCAAAATCGTCGATATTAAACTTCGATACAGAGCGGTTGGTGAAACATAAACATAACAATGAACTTCCAGATTGTCATTATCTTATTGTTGGGCGAACTGGATCTGGAAAAACAAATCTGCTTATGAACTTACTTCTCGGTGATAATTTTAACTACGATCGATTTATATTTATACAATTAATCCACAGCAAGATAAGTACGAGCTACTAAGCGAATATAATGACAAACTTCGTGATGATCTTGAGGCTGGTGAAGATTTTTTTATAATCAGACAGCCAGAAGATCTTATTCCAGTTAATCAACTTGATGCATTTGAACATAAGATAGTAGTTTTTGACGATATTCCGCTAAATAATACGGAGATGAATAAAATAAGATCATATTTTTCACTATCGCGAAATAAAAAGTGTAATTCTATTTATTTAGCTCAAGGTTTTTATAATGTTGACAGATTTATTCGGCGAAATACCGGTTGTTTTATATTATTTCCGGATTGGACAATGTTGACGTCAGAAATATTGCGAACGAACAATGCGGTGACGTAACAAAAGATAAATTTATCGAACTTTATCATAAAGCTACAAAAGATAAATATAACTTCTTCTTATTTGATAAACTTACACATGATCCAACTAAAATGTTTCGCTGTTGTATTGACACTTACTTACAGTAAGGCGTTTCAATTTTATAAAATTTATATATAATAATTATGGACAAACGAGCAAAATATAGAAAACATATAGAAGATCTGAAAAAACTTGCTCAATCTCAAGCAGCGTTTAAGCAAAGAGTACAACAAGCACGTCGTGGACAAATAACTGCTGCAGAAACAACAGCTACGATTCTCAAACCAGTTACTGAAGCACTTCTTGGGAAACAACCTGAAACTAAACCACTATCAGAAGAAGAACTTAAGCAACTACAAGAAAAAGGTTTACTCGGACTAGTTAAAGAACAACAAGAAGCAACTTCTGGAAGAATTATTGCTAGATCTGATGAGGAAAAAAGAAAATTAGTTGAAGCTATTGTAGCAAACATAGCTGACCATGCTGCTAGACAAGCTGAACTAACACTATTATTAAATAATCCACTTTTACTTAAACAAAGATTATCGGAAGCAGTAATAGTTAGACCGATTAAAGAAAAGTTTGAAGAGGGAAAAGAGAAAGAAAAAAAAAGATTTGAATATGATTTATTAAATATCAATAGAAAAATAAGAGATTATGAATATAAAGATTTTGATAGGAAATATAGCCTTTTTAATGTAAGAATACACGCTGTTATTAGAGATGATGATTATAGATCCGACGAAAAAATTAAAGAATTAACAAAAATTAAAGAAGAGGGTGAAAAAAATCTCAAAGAAATAGTTTTAGAAAATAGAAATTACCATGACAACATTAAATTATACCGAGAAGGTATTATAGCTAGTCTTTATATTAAAGCTATTAATAGAATAAAAGATAAACGATATAATAGCCATCATAATAGTAATTTATCTACAGAAGCAAAAATATTGGATGAAAGATCAGAAGAACCAACATATGAAGAAGAAGCTTTAAAGGAAACTGAATTAACTAAGAAAATTATTGAAAAACAAAAAACAGTAAAAGATAAAATAACACAATCCGATTATAATTATTTTATAAGAGAATACGACGTTGAAGGTATTAATAATATCAATAAATTGTCACAAGAAGAATATAATGATATTATTGAAAAATTAGAAGATATTAATAGAAAAGGAAGAGATGCTATTGTTGAAATTTATAAAGCTAAAAGAGAAGGAATTTATACAGAAGATCTTGAAAGAAATTTTAAACTTTATAGAGATGCCATTATTGCTATTAATTTTAAATCTATAGCGAAGGAATTTAAATCTGGAAAACATAGAAATAAGAAATTTTACGACGTGTTTGAAGAAAATGAGAATCTTCGCATGATTAAGACTGGAACTGGTGTAAAAATATTTACATCAAATGTTGAAGTGATAGGTAGATTGATGCTATTAATATCATCAAAAGAAGCTGGTAATATTAGTGCTGAAATTGACAATGAAATTATTGATATACTTGATCATCTAAGATCAGAAAATTTATTAACATCTGACGAGTATGAAACTTTACACCGCGACTTAATCTAGGTGATTTAATTTTATAAAATGATTTAATATAAAAAATGTCAACAACATTATTGCTCGACTCGAGTCAAATAGAAGGAAACAGTGCAAATTTCACAGTAAATTATAATCCTCCAATACAACTTGATCCAACAAAACAGTATGAAATCGGACTGATTTCTTGTACTTGTTGGAATGCAATGGCGAATATTAAAACTGGTGTCAATGATGACTTTATTTATATACAATATTCGTTAAAAGTTTCGAAATGGCAAAATTTAAAAAATTCCACAAGGAGCTTATAATATTGCTGATCTAAACAGAGTGATAAAAGAGCTAATAACATCATCTGGTGGTAATGCTGATAATTTTGAACTAACAGCAAATTATAACACATTACGAGCTAGGATAACACTGAAAAATCAATTAGTTGTCGATTTTAGACCACCAACAAGTATTGCATCATTGTTAGGATTTAATCATTGGCAAATCGGTCCAATAATGTCAGGAGATATTGTAACATTTGACGGTGAATTACCAGTAAATATAACTGACATAAACACAATACTTATCAATTGTTCCATCGCATCTGGATCTCACACATCAAAAGGAAGTAAAGGACAAACAATTTATAGTTTCTCACCAGAAGTTCCACCAGGTTCTCTTATGCAAATCACTCCACGTCATATTATCTATTATCCGCTTATAATTGAGAATCAAATCACAAGCATCACAATGCAATTAACAGATCAATCGGGGAGACAAATAGACGTGAACAACGAAATCGTTACATATTATTTATATCTACGCGTTGCGACTTCGTGATTGACAATAAAAATTATACAACCTCAAATATAATGAAACAGAGAAAAAAAATTTATCGAAGAAAAATAGTAGGAGGATTTTTTGGGAGTATATTTACTAAAGTTATTGAAAATGTTCCGGGAATTGCGCGTAAAGTTGCACCAATTGCACTAGACGCAGGTAAAGCTTTTGCAACTGGAGCCGCATCTGCCGCTGGGACTGCGGTTGGACAAAAAATAGCTGATAAAATAAAAGGTGATCCACAACGTGGATTGCCGTCTACATCTGATATAAAACAAGCTATTTCAGAAATCGCTCCAACAAATGAAACGCAACGTGCTATGATAACAACAACGAAAAAACTTTTATCACCGAAAGGCGAGCAGATTATACAAAAATTAATATCTAAAGTAACGGCGCCGCAATAAAATTTTATATAATCTAATAAATAAAAAATGTCTGTTAAAAATTATCTCGATTTAGCAGAAACTTATGACACCGATGACACTGTAACAGAATTTGAGTATGTTGAGTATCTCGATGAAAATTCTAATGAACCAAATAAAACTGGTATTAGAACATTTAATACTCGAGACGAAGATGTATTTCTGCTGCCACATAAGGCAATGTTAGAAGTTCGCGGTCAGATTATGACAGTGGCCAATCCACCTGTTGCAATTGCAGCTGGAACAGAAGTAGCTCTTATAAATAACGGCTGGTGTTTATTCAAAAGTGCTAGATATCAACTAGCTAATCAAACTGTAGAAGATATTTCAAGTCACTTACAAGTTGCAAGTACAATCTTAAATATTATTTCGTTTTCCGATGATTACTCGAGATCAACTGCAACGAACATGATGTGGTTTAAAGATACTGGACGTGGTGTAGCTGAATCAACCGAACTTTTCTCGAAAGGTGCTTTGGTACACGGAGCTGATGCTGCTGCAGATCTTCCAATTGTAAGAACTTTTCTTATTGTTAATGCAGCCGCACTAGGTATAGTCGCACCAGCTGCAGGCGCTAACGCAGACGCTGTGAGAGTCTCACTTACTGCAGCTTGTACTAATCTTAATATAACACCACCAGCTGCAGGTGCAGATGCTGTCGCAATGTTAGATTTAATCAATAACACAATTAGCGTAAAAAATCCACGTTATAATGAAGGTTTTGCTAGGCGAAGAGAACTTGCAGCAGGATCACGTCAAATTACAATGATGCTGCCATTAAGTATGATTTTTGGCTTTTGTCGCGATTATGATAAAGTATTTCGTGGAGTTAAACATACACTTATTTTAGATCGGGCAGAACAAAACGACTGTCTGTTTAGGTCAGGTGGAGCTGATGTACAGTTTATCATAAACAAACTTGCGCTGTGGATGCCACGTATAACTCCGTCGATCACAAAAGCGGCAGAACTAAATAGTATGCTTGAGAAACATACAAACAAAATTTATTTTCAGCAGCATAAAATATATCAAACAGCAGTTCCAAATACTACTGACTACACATGGCGAGTTACAACAACATCAAGCGAACAACTGCCGAGACAATTGTTTGTCGTATTTCAACGGCAAGCGCAACGTGGTAGCCAAGAACAAAATAATGCGATATTTGATAACGCTAATGTTAGACGAATATATGCTAGACTAAATTCAAAGCAGTATCCAGAACGAGCGATAGAATGCAATTTTGCAGATGACGCTAATAAAAATATTACTCGACCGTACATGTATTTACTCGACGCAGTACAAAAATATCAAGATGTTGAAGATGGATCTCAAATATCAGTAGAGGAATTTCGTACACTTTATCCAATATTTTATTTTGATGTTAGCAAACATGGCGAGAGATTAGTTGATTCAACAGCTGATATTGAAATTACTTGGACACTCGAACTTCCAGCAGTTCCAGTGCCGTTATACGTATATGCATTAGTGATAAGCGACAGATTTGTTACGATAGATTCCGTTGGAGGTAAAATGACAGTCCAAGTTTAATCTGCAATCGTTATATAAGATGACAAAATATATTGTAAAAGAAATATATTTGACTGATGGTCAAGTTAAAAAATTAGCAGCTGCTGTTGCAAAGCAGAGACAGGTATCATTAAAGGTTAATCCTGGCTCTCAAACGGGTACCTTAACAAAATTAATGTTAACCAAAAATCAAGCAAATAAATACGATCGCAAAAAACCTTTTGTTTTAAATTTAAGTGCCGCACAAATAACAGCGATGTCCCACCGCATTGTGGTGGAAGGTGGTTTCTTTGGTCCAGCACTATCTGTAATGGCCAGCACGTTATTACCTAAAATTTTGCCGGTGTTAGGTACATTAGGACTGGCAGCAGCGTCTGGCGCAATATCTGGCGCAACGAAAAAAGCAGTTGAGGGTAGTGGTATAAAGAAAATAGTCTAAAGCTTAATTTTATGTGACCGATAAATATAATGCCCAATGCAACGCATCGACGAAAAACCACAACGAAAAAAAAGAAAACGAAAAAACGAAATCGAACAAAACAAGGAGGAATTATTCCTTTCGCTCCACTTTTAGCGGGACTAGCTGGAAGTCTACTGCCAAATCTGCTAGGAATCGGACGTGGTCTAACATTGCCGGGAACACGGCCATCCCGCTAAGTAACTTTGATATACTTGATAAACTAAAATCAGTTCCCAGATTTCACGGAGTTTATTCCAAAGATGAACTCGACACTGAAGGTGGTTCGTGTGTGATAAATATACAAGATTTCAATGACGGATCCGGCACACATTGGGTAGCAGTTTATAATAACAATTATTTTGACTCGTTTGGACTTCCTCCGAGTGATGTAATAAAAAAATACATAAACAAAAAATACAAAAAAATATATTATTCGTCTAATCAACTTCAACCTGTTGGAACTTCTGCTTGCGGATATTATTGTATAATGTTCATTAAACAGATGTCAAAAGATCCTAATTTTTTAAAGTTTATTTTGCAGTTTGATAAGCAACCTTCTCACGCTAATGATGAGATTGCAGTTAATTTTTGTAAAGCTATCTAAAGCTTACTAATAATTTTATCTAAACTTACAAATATATAATGTCAACATATTGTCTCAAATGTAAAACTAAAACAGAAAATAAGGATGAGACGACGGAAAAAACAAAAAATAATAGAATGATGCTAAAAAGTATTTGTGCAATCTGTGGAAAAAGAAAAAGTATGTTTTTAAAGAAACAAGTAGGATCTAGCGTTGATAGGGTTATCTTGATCGACGATTAATCTTATGAAGCAAAATAATATAGAATGATATGCAAGTGCGATTCTGACAGAGATTTATGCCTCGAGCAAAATAAAATTGTCACATATTGTCAACGTTGTAACAACAGAGAAATAATAGGTACAGGTATAGATATACATAAATTTATTGGCAAACTGCCGAAACCAAAAGGAGGTTGGACATTGCCAGGTCATAAATACACTGGACCTTATAATCCTCTTGATAAACAACTAGATGAAAATGATAATCCGCTGCCAGGACAGGAGCCTTATAATCAAGTTGATGCAATAGCAATGCGTCACGATATCTGTTACCGGGACAACGAGCAAGATAAGGCTGGTTGTGATAAAGTAATGTTGGACGAACTTCGTGATATGGAGCCAACAAATATGCGAGAACGTTTTGATAGAAGATTTGTTCAAGGAATGATAGGAGCAAAATATAAATTAGGACTCGGAAAGGAATTATACGATGATCTAGTGTCTGAGCTACACAAACCTAAAAAAAAAAGTTTACGCGACGTAAAGTTGTCGCAAATGCCGTTGATGATATCTGGGCGATAGATTTAGTAGATGTGTCAAATCTAGCAGAATTTAATGATAATAAGAAATATTTGTTTAATGTCATAGATATTTTTAGTAAATACGCGTTTAGTGTACCTGTTTCAGACAAGACAGGAACGTCGATAACTGATGCGTTAAAACAAATAATAAGTACAGAAAGAAAACCAAATAAAATCTGGACCGATCACGGAGCAGAATTTTTTAATAAAAAGTTCGAGCAGTTTTTAGAACAAAATAATATTAAAAAGTATGTTACAGGGAATGAGGGAAAAAGTGTCGTAGTAGAGCGATTTAATCGCACGCTAAACGAAAAAATACACAAGTATTTGACAGCTAAACATACCAATAAATATATTGACAATTTACAAAACATTGTTGACGAATATAATAACACGAAACACCGAACCACTAAACTATCGCCAAACAACGCAATCAAAAATCCGATATTAGCAAATGAAAACATGTACCGCAGACATAAATTTAAAGTCGGTGATAAAGTTAGAATTTCTTTGACTAAAAAAACATTTGAAAAAGGATTTACTCCAAACTGGACTGAAGAAGTGTTTGTAGTTGATAAAGTACTTTTAACAATACCTGTAACATACGCGCTAAAAGATCTGGCAGGTGAACCGATCATTGGTAGTTTTTATGAACAAGAACTTCAGAAAACTGAGCAAGATGTTTTCGTTATCGAAAAGTGATTAGGAGAAAAGGCGATAAAAGTTTAGTCAAGTGGCGTGGATATAGCGATAAATTTAATAGCTGGGTACCAACTAAGTCGATCCAATAACGTTATTATAAATTTGTTCGTATTTCACAAGCACAGATTTACATTTGATAGTTTTACATAACGAAATTAAATGTAATTTTCTTTCATTATCAACTGGCATTAAATTAAATATCTTAGCAAAAATAAAATCATATTTTATACTCCTTCGCTGGCCAGTTACTTTTAGATTTAAAAACGGCCTGATAAGCTGCCAAAATATCTGTTGTTCGGCAACAGTAAAATCAAATTTTATTATTTTTTTATCAATGTGATACTTAACATTATATCTTCCAGTTGTTGGTCTGCTGTAATTTGTTCTGTCAACGACGGTGACTATTTCATCATCATCATTATTATTGTATAAAATATCATCTTCGCTATAGCTAGAAGATTTGTCTATTATATCGGTAGAGATTTAATATTATCTGCGACTTTATCGCTAGTGATTTTAACATTGTCTGCGATTGTATCTTCCGCATATATTTCAGCAAGTCGTTTCATCAAGTTCATATTATAATATACTTTTATCTAATTTATTGTTATAAGATATGACCGACGAGGTAAAATATCATCAAAAGGTTAATATATTACATTACAAGGAACTAGCCGAAGCAGTTCGAAAATGTCTGTCAGGTTATAGTGCATATTTCGTTGACGTTATTGTTACGCAAGGTGATTCTCATAAAATATTACTAACAGCAGCAGAAAAAAATAAACTTAATGAAAATGCTTTTATAACATTAAAATTTGATCGCGATGATATTATGGCATTTGCACATAGCTGTCTTACTAAGACAGAATTACGAAATATTATTAATCATCATATCTAAAACTAAATCTATCAAAAGTTGACATTGAAGTTGCTGTTTTAGTTCTGCCGTCGGCAACGTCTATTACTCTTTGTGGATGAATTTTAAGATGCTTTGCTGCAGCCGATATTGGTCTAAATTTCATTTCTTCTCCAGTTTCTAAATTTACTGAAATAACTGATCTTTTAGGGTTTCTGAAATTAGATCCACTAGAATTAGACCCACGTCGGGTGTTTTCTTCTGGTGTAACTAGATCTAAATTTTCAATACAATTATCAGTTTTAATTTTGTTAATATGATCGATAACTAAATTATCTGGAATAACATCATTAAATACTTCATAAAGAAAACGATGAGACTGATAATGAACGAAACCTGTTTTAATTCCACGAACAACTACAGTCAAATAACTCATATTACTCATAAAACCAATAACTTTTTTGGTCCTTATATGTCGTATAATTCCCTTATCATTTGCTTCTTATAAATCAAATACTTTATGACGTTGAAACTCATCTTGTAATCCTAAATTTTCAATATTGTCATCGCTAATCGAGCCATTTACTCGATAGACTCGCTGCCCTTCTGGAATATCATCGCAGAACAAAGTATAAATAAAATCTTTTCTAAACATTTCCGTTCTCTCAGCATTATCTCCTTTTACACTAATCTTATAACCCGCTGGTGTTGGTTTTCCTATAGATTTTTTAGATTTTATGTTAATAACCGAACCAAGTGTATTTCCAGCGTAGAAGTTATACTTCGGATGAACATGATATGCTTCTTGCTCCTCTGCTGTCAATCGAATGTATCTCAGATTTTGTGTCATTATGCTATAAGGATTTTATATCTCTAATGGTTTGTTCAGCTGGCATGCAGTGAGTTATCGATCGAACAATCAATTAAACATATAATATTACACTATTATATAGCAATGCTGAAATTACGTGATATAGCTAAGAAGAGTCTTATTGGAGAACCTGAAAAAATAGCGACTGCTTTTACAGGATTCGACAACAGTTATCGGTTTGATATACAAATCGTACTGGTAAATTTTACTGCAACAAATCTTTATCATTTGCTAGAGCCAACTGTAAAACGTGAACTTGAAAAACACAAGGGTATAAGAATGTTAGTGCAATATCACGTTATATTTTCAAAACTACTTGTGACGGAAGAATCGACTAAAACGGAAACTACAGACCCTTATATTAATGCAAAATCCAGACGTGTTTTACTTGGGACTGATCTTTTGTCACTAGCTAATGAAATACACCAAGAAATTTGGAAAAAGATAGAAGAATTTACCGAATCGGGTTCGGGTTGGAAGTTTGAAATGATCAAGGAAATTTTATTTCACACAATGAAATATAGCGTGTTACGCGGTAGTTCGTATATTGACCTGCCACCAAAAATAAAAAATAAAAAATGCTGTATAAACGTGAAAAATGTTGATAACAAATGTTTCCAATGGGCTGTTCTTTCTGCGTTATTTCCAGCAGAAAAAAATGCTGATCGTGTTGAGAAGTATATCAGTCACGTGTCAAGATTAAATTTTAAAGATATTGACTTTCCAGTGGCAGAAAATCAAATACCAAAGTTTGAAAAGCAAAACAATGTTTCGATCAACGTTTTCGGACTTGATGAAAAAGAAAAGGTCTATCCAAGATATATTTCAGAAAAAGCTTCACAATCGACTATAAATTTATTGTTTTATAGAAATCATTACGTTTGGATCAAAAACTTCAATGGACTAGTTGGCGGACAGTATAATAAACGAAAGAAGAAAACGTTCTTTTGTTATCGCTGCTTGCACGGTTGTAATGACAATGAAAAATTACAAAATCATTTGCAGTACTGTAGTGACGTACAACGAATAACGATGCCGTCCAAAGAAAATAGTTTATTACAGTTTGTCAATCACAATCACAAACTAAAAATTCCTTTCGTCATATACGCTGATTTCGAATGCTTACTTCAACCTGTACTTGGCGCAGAAAATAATCCTGACCAATCGAGTACAAGAAAAACTCAAAATCATGTTCCGTGCGGAGTAGCGTATAAAATAGTTTGTTGTGCTAATTCGAAATTATCTAAACCAATCAAATTATATCGTGGTAAAAATCCAGCTGTTTGGCTTCTCAAGCAGTTGATTAGCGAAGTTGATCATATATTTTATCGTTTGAAAAGAGTAACTCCAATGAAAAAACTGACACCTCAACAAGAATCTGATCACGAACAAGCAGAAATTTGTCATATTTGTGAAAAAGCTTTTGACGATAATAAAAAAAGTACATGACCATTGTCATTTGACCGGGCAGTACCGTGGAGCAGCTCATGATCAATGTAATTTAAAATTTCATGCTCCAGATTTTATTCCAGTTATTCTTCACAACTTTCGAGGATATGATAGCCACATTATCGTAGAAGCTTTTGGTGATCCTGACGTAAAATCTCGTTTAAAACTCGATAACATCATCAAATGCATTCCAAATAATATTGAAAAGTATATGTCAGTTACGCTAGGTAAGTTGCGTTTTATTGACAGCATGCAGTTTATGACAGAATCATTGGATGAGCTAGTAGAAGATTGTAGCGAGTTTGATAACCTACGAGACTGTTTTGGAGATAAATTTAATCTACTGACTAAAATAGGAATATTTCCGTACGAGTATCTCGATGATTGGAGTAAATTTGATGAAACTTCGCTACCTGACAAGGACAAATTTTACTCACAACTTAAAAATGAAAATATAACCGATGATGAGTACAAATATGCACAAGATATCTGGAAAGAATTTGATTGTAAGACGTTTGGCGATTATCATGATTTGTATCTAAAAACTGACGTGTTATTGCTGGCGGACGTATTTGAAAGTTTTCGAAAAATGAGCTATAACAATTATGGACTAGATCCTTGTTGGTATTATTCTGCTCCCGGGCTGTCGTGGGACGCATTGTTAAAGTTTAGTAAAGTAAAGTTAGAATTACTGACTGACGTTGATATGTTCAATTTTATCGAAAAAGGTATTCGAGGTGGTATTAGCATGATCATAAAAAAATATGCTGAAGCAAACAACAAATATTTGAAAGAGTATAATCCTGAGCTTCCTTCGAAGTATATTATTTATCTAAACTGCAATAACTTATACGATTATTCTATGGCAGAACCAATGCCTATTGGTGGATTTCGTTGGATTACGGTTGATCAATTTCTATCAGAGACAGAAAAAAAGATACCCGACGATGTTTCGTACTTCGTTGAGGTTGATCTCGATTATCCAACTTGGCTACACAAATTGCATAACGATTATCCTTTCTGTGCGGAATCGATGGTCATAGATTATAGTTTATTATCTCAGGAACAACAAACGTCAGCATCACCAAGACAAAATTCCATGGTCAAAAAACTAGTACCAAATTTGCTCGATAAGAAAAATTATGTTTTGCATTACAAAGTTTTAAAACAAGCAGTCGATGCTGGTCTCATGTTGAGAAAAGTTCATCGTGTACTAAAATTTAATCAATCAACTTGGATGAAAGGTTATATTAATTCGAACACTTCGAGAAGAGCTGTGGCAAAATCTGATTTTGAGAAAGACTTTTTTAAGCTCATGAACAATTCCGTTTTTGGTAAGACGATGGAAAATATTAGAAAACGCGTAAATATTGAACTAGTTAATGATATAAATCGCAGAAACAAACTTCTGTCAGACGATGATTTTGTTAGCATGAAAATATTTAATGAAAATCTTGTTGCAATACAAAGAAGAAAAACAAATCTAAAACTAAACAAGCCAATTTACGTTGGAGCTTCCGTTTTAGATTTATCGAAATGGCTCATGTACGATTTTCATTATAATTTTGTTAAAAATCAGTGGCCGTCAAGTAGACTATTGTTTACTGATACCGATTCGCTCGTGTACGAAATCGAATGTGAGGACGTCTATCAGGATATATATGATAATCGACATCTGTTTGATCTTTCCGATTACCCTTGTGACAGTAAATTTTATGACAACACGAACAAGAAGGTTATTGGTAAGTTCAAAGATGAAATGAACTCGAGCATCATCAAATACTTTATCGGATTGCGTAGTAAAATGTATGCGGTATTGTTAGATAATGATAAAATAAGGAAAAGAGCAAAAGGTCTGTCTGACTATTTTGTTAAAAAGTTTATGAAATTTGATGATTATAAATACGCGCTTGATGGCGGTGTTAGTTTTATAAGAGCAATGGCTATTCGAACGAATCATCATAAACTAGAAACAGATGTCATTATCAAACGCGGATTGAGTAATTTTGATGATAAACGTTATTGTAAAAATGGGGTAGATACATTTGCACTTGGGTATTGTCATACTCGATATTATCTTTTCCGACTGAAATTTTATCTAAACTTAAGAAATAATGTTTGAAAATTTGACAGTGACAAATAGTTACAATAGCAAGATCAAATATCTAATGATGGACGGCAAACAATTGACAGTTGAAATTAATAATGAAACATCAGGTATATGTTTTAGTGGAACTCGTGACAAGCTAAAACTTTCGCTTATCAGATCTGATGACAGCGAGTATTTCAATTACCCCGAGCAATTGTATCAAAAGTTGCTAGCGGAATTTAAAAACTTTCATGATCCGATCAGCCAACAAAAATATACTAAACTTACAATTGATCTTGATCGGTCAAAAATATATTTTATCGATAAAAAATATCCTCTTAACAAACCTCAAATAAAAGATTTGTTGGAATCTCGTCGCTGTGTGAGCGGTAAAGTAAAGTTTAGTCTCTATCATCGTGATGATGAAATATTTCTAATTTCAACAGTAGAAACATTGATAATTGGGGATGAAATATAAAATAATATCACTTACCTGATTCACCCGGTATAATACGTCCTCTTGAAAGTACAGCACGCAATGACTATGAGAGAATTTGACCGCCTTATATATACCTGTTCTGAAAATTAATCTCATCACCGTTTTGAGACACTTTAAGGTATTAATTTTCCGTTGTTTCCGTTACGTGATCTCCGTATGACTAAGGTATTTTACCTATGTTCTGGCAAATTCTAGATAATCACGTGATCTCCGTATGACGTGTTAAGGCATTTACCTGATTCGGTTGTCATAGAGATATTGATTTTTTTTATACTGCGCAACGGCTAGGCGTATTGATTAGACAACATCTGTTACAAAGTCTAGGTATGCATGTTATATATTAGTGTAAAGCTATAGAATTATATCTGAGCTAAAATCTGCCTTTCAGTTTTGTGTAAATCGTTTGGGGTGGGAGTTTTAGGGTCTCTGATAGAGGTAAATTATATTTATTAGGAGGTTGGGGAGGGTGTGAAAAAGGTCTTAGAGATAGGATCTGCCTTTTATATTACTACTGTCAGAACCTACTCTATGCTTAATAAATATACTTTTATTGAATTGTTGCCTCCAATTATTATTTATGCTTATGTGCATACCATGAGTTCTTTGTATTTTATCACTGTGGTCCTTATGGAGTATGTATACACTTACAAGGCAACGTAGTTAACGGTTACCTTTCCCTTCTGTAATTATATTTTTTCCTGTTACTT
>JAECUM010012330.1:0-25000 GCA_016617855.1 Megalonaias nervosa
GCTAATAGTGTCTAATGGACCAAAAATAACCATGTGTCTGCATGAATGAAAAAATATATCCAGCACGTTAATGTCTGACTAGAATGCTATTTTAAAATATTTTCCACTTTTACACGTGTTATGTTGGCAGCTAAAATAAGATGATTATTTGACAATCTATTTCGGAAAATATATTTGGTGTAAAGCATATGCAATCTAATTGGAGGATTGTCTTTTCTTTTTCTGTCTTAATAGCAAGACATTCGATTCCTGGTTATGTGCTGCGTCTGGTCTTCATTTCAAACTATTATCATTTTTCTGTGCAGCAAAAATCAGATTTTTTGTTCTAAAATTAGGTACCTGTTTGTGTGAGTCTGCAAAGAGAGGAAACAGTACTACTAAAATAATGAATTTATTGATTGATATATGATGTGTTATTGGCTATTCTTGTATCAACATTTTTCTCTTTCCGTGTTTCGTTTGTGTGATGTAGAAAAATATATCATGTTCATTATCATGTCTCCTCTATGTTACTGTTCACAAACCATGATCTGATTATGTTTGGTTAAAAACTTTATTGAGTTTAATTTCAAATATGATTGTGTTTTTAATGATAAGTGTTTCAAATTTAAAAATGTTTTCTTTTTTTTTTTCGTCATTTTTCTTGTGCTTATATTTTGATTTTGTTAGACAATTGTAAGCGATTCTAAGAAAGTGTCATAGTTAAAATGATATTAAATCTGACCTTTATTTCTTAAAATTATTATTTATCAGGTAAAATATTACACTTTTAAATTAATGTCTCCTCAACACAAAATGCCTACAACAGCATTACTTAGTTTGCATTTATCATATGATACAAGTGTTTTGAAATTCTACTATCAAGCTGTAGTTTTTATTTTCAGTGTTTCTATCTATAGTCTTTTGTAATGTCGTCTGCTAGCGTCTCGAGACTTGTGTTATAATTATTTAAATTGCATTTCCTTTGCGAATAATAGGAAGAAGAAAAGATTTTTCGGAGACTAATTTAATTATGCAACATATGTTTGTTTTTGGCATACAGTCGAAATAAAATATATACATTCATGACGTTAATTGTTAATATGCTTCTTGTCTGGCGTAGAATCGAATGCTGTTGCATGTTCCAAAACATTTGGTAGAATTTTTGAGAATTTTTACTCTATCAAATTCGTGTTAGTTTACATTGTCCCAAAGTCGTGTCATTTTATACTGTACCAATTTCATAATTATTATATTATATTCTTTTAATAGTTCACATAGTGCCAGTTACAATGGAACAAATAAATATAGTCAAGCATTTAATACAAATAAATGTTCAATCCTTATCCAAATGAATTGTAATAAACGCTTTTATTACATCTATGGTATATGAGGGCTCACGAGGTCAACACACGAGCGTAGAAAAGGTTTCTCTATTATTTTTGTTTAACACGTTTCTTAATTGTCCCTGTAATTTCTTTTGGTTCACCTTGACGACTGTATATAAATTCTTATCAACAGGAATAGGGATAAATACACTGGACGATTGTTCTAATCCACAAAAAGGAGAATGATATTTTGCAGGCGTGTAGTATGAGAACACTAAAGTCCTAATCGTTTCTGGACTGATTGAAAATTAATCACGAGAATGTGCTGAAATATCATTGTCTTTTTATATGACATTAATAAATTGAAGAAGATTCAAATATATTTCGATGTCCCCCGTTTCTTCTATGTTTGAGGTCGATGGCCATTTATTACAGCAATATATTATAACACTGATCTCTGATTGCATAGTAAATTAACTTCCGAAAATCAAACGTGCCGATAATTAGGCGCGGGTTGTTTAGAGGAGCAATGATATTGGTGAATAAAGCCATCATATGTACAATAATAGTTGTTAATATGTTGATGTACACTATACATACATTACTTTCCATAACAAAACCTGAGGCGGGATAAACAATGAGAATGACAAAAGAAAGAATGCTCCATGGAGCCGCAGAACCCGAATTGTTAGAGTGTCAGAATCGTAATCGAAGCGTCGCTATTCCCTCCAGACCATCCAAGAAAACAAAACTAGATCCAGTTATGTCGGTCTGATATGACCAACAACGTGCGCAATGATGCGTTAACAATAAGCCAAACAATTAGCCAACTAAATATTATTGACCAAAACTTACACATGCGTTTTCGATAAATATGTTTAAATCAGTCAAATGAAAATGTAATAGTGTAACGTCCGTTTTAGTCTTTTCAGCATACTTATTGCGTGCGAATTATATATTACAGGGATTAAGAGGGCAGTTTAACTTTCCTAAATACGTTTCTTGGCTCGGAATGCATTTTGCGATGTGAGGAGCATTCAGTACAGGTCTTGTGAAACCATTCTTCATTGCCATACAGGAAGAAATCATATTTTGCTGACTAGACGTATTTTGTATGTTAGATAGATAGATAGATAGATTAGATAGATAGATTAGATAGATAGATAGATAGATAGATAGATAGATAGATAGATAGATAGATAGAGGTTGAAAACCAAACAGCTACTCTAATGTCTTGGATCAGAGAAAAAGCTGATAAACCCAGCGTTGATATATCCAGTTTTGTCCACAATTCTTTTATTTCATGCTTTATGTAACCTAACATACTTATATTTCTTTAGGCCTGGCATAATTTATCTTACTTTGTTTTGTAAAGTGACCTTTTGAAAATAAATGTTTATTTTTGGACATTCATTAGGATATGTGTGCATGTTGTTTTACAGTGGAACAATCATTGCCTTATTTAATAATCAGTACAAAACATCAGGCATTTCATTACATACTTACCCAAATAAAATTACAGTATTTTATATCATGAATTGTATTCTTGTATTTTCTTGTCATCTAAATAAGAGAAGACGGCACTTTTCATATTAGTATTGTCATTCAATTTCAGATTGCTTAATTAACAGGTATCAAATGTTTTCTCAATATGTAATGATTTAGGTTACCTGTAACTGCATAGATAATTCATGATTTACTAACACAGCAATATTTTTTTCAGGACACATTTAGCCTGATCTAACTCAAGAAATTTCTCCTTGTTGCTCCAATGTAAATAAACACATGAAATAATCAACTACATTTACTTACGTAACGTCAGAATGCTAGTTCTTTGTGAATGTAAACACTTACCGTCCCCTGAAAGGAAAGAAAGAATACAATTTATATTTTATCGTTATTCAGACGCACTACAATGAGAGCAGGTTTCATATGTTGTAACAAAATCTCGGGCTCTTTCATTACACTGATGGAAATCACAATACATGATGGTGCAATGTTAATAACATATTAACACAACTTTGCTTATTACAACTTTGTGCCTCTTATTTGTTTCCAACATTAGAGGGTTGATGGTAATTTTAGTCAGTCACTCAGATTATTGTAACTTAGATTAGTTACTAGGATAAACTCTGTGGTATATTGCATCTCAATCATTGGACAGCATGAGCAAACTGCTCGGGTAATAATTTTTGGGGGATATAATAATGTATTTTTGATTCAGTAAGACTTATTTGGAGATAAGAAATTATATAGCATTAGCTAAGTCGTTGTCATATAAAGGTCGTTATAAAGAATCACACAGATTATCAACATATCAGGGTTGATGTGTCTCAATGTGTGATTAGACCACTCATATTATAACTTATTTTCACGATATTTTCACTACAATTCCCTTCAGTACAACACTGTTTACTGATGACACGTCGTTAGTAATGATTGTGGAGGAAACAATCCTAACTGCTGGTGTTCTAAAGGAGAGCAAATATTTTCAATCTGTGGGCCATTCAGTGAATAATATTTGTAATTCCAAGTAAACAAAATCAATGAACATATCCTTAAATTTCCGAAAGGAATATGAACCGCCACACTGGATGAATCCGATATTTATCAAGAATATCAGCTCTCTTAAACATCTGGGCTTAACTCGTGACGACATTATATGTTTGCACTCACAGATAAAATAAGTAACTACAATGCCATCAGAAAACATTAGTATATCACGATGTTTGAAATTCAAGCTCACAAACAATATTGTGGCTTCTTTATATAACCTTGATAATAAATCCTTTGAGGTATGGATAGATTCTTTGGGATAACTTCATTAAGTATGTGAAAGATTCAGCATAAAATACGTAAGACTAATCATGAATGATCGTTTGTGGGGCAACTTTCTCTGTGTCATATATTAGAATTATCAAGGAATATAGTATGCGACTTATTGAAAGATCTAAACTTGATACACAATTTGCTAGGAAAAAAACTTCTATCAAATTTAAGTTTTGGAAAAGTATCTGATGTTCTGGACAGTCCTCCCATTATATATTGTAAACAACTCTCATGCATGTACACAGTATTTACAGTTCAAAGGGAACCTTGAAAAACTGCCAACGTGTTACTTGTAAGGCGAAAGAGTAGTATTATTATGGGGTTTTGCAGTCTTCATCCTTCGGGTTCTGACTAATTACAGCAGCCGGTATCTCCCATGACTTGGCAAACAAGCACACTGAAGAAATGCGCGGATCATTAATCCACGAAAATAGTCGAAAGGTGTCCACATTAGGTTGTATACAGCTACTAAGCAGCCACCAGTGCTGAATCGATAGATACATACGCAGGCTATATGATGTGTGATTACAACTGAGGCAGATTTTATCAAAACGATCCATAATCAACCCTTATTACTGGCGCAGATATAATTACAGCTCAGAGTTTTCTTTGAAAGAATGACTTGTTGTATATAATGGCAACATTTACGATTGACACTAATCATATTTTGAAAGAGTTTATTGGGGTCTTTATAAATTGTATTAAACTACCAAATGACAGGGACATACAAAGTGTAGGAAAGAACTGAAATCTCTATCATTTGAGTGCATCATATCAATTTATCAAATAAATCCACACAAAAAATATAGTGGAAGAAAATATAGAGTTTTTGACTAAATATCCCCATTACGTCTGCAGCGTCTGTAACTTTTGATGATTTTAGCGAATGTATAGTTGTTATGATGAAGACATCTAGGAGATGGCTAATCAAACATATGTTCTTGGTGATGATATAGGAATGGAACCTGAACAGTTTTACAAAATAATATACCACGATGGAGACGCTGAGCAGCGCGAGCTTAAGATGAAATTAATACTTGCTGTTATTGAATATAAACTACGTAAACGTATTATGAAATTCGCAAGATGTTTGATATTACTGGGTACATTCGACAGTCTGGCAAAATGTATGTTGTTGGTTTTGTACTCAGTGATAGATCATTTGAGGTTATTACTTTTATGAGGACATTTTATTTAGCGCTGCAAAGGAATGCTGTCATGAGTAAACTGCAAGATGATGTTGTAATTATTTTATAAGAGCAGATTTACAATTCCGTTTTGGCTCTGGTTGATACTACGGGTGTTTGTGTACAATAAGAATGCAGGATTATAACACGACAAAACAGGAGGAGGCATAGTTTACAATCAATTAGACAAGCTTCCACACACACACAAACAAAGACTTGCATATATGTAAAGGACTTGGATTGGAAAATATAAACTAAGCGGTCGAAGATGACACTATGAATTCTATAATATGCTAGTTGTTACGTATTGGTTCAGACGCTCGGACATGCATTAAATGTGGCATCGGAGTGAAATCACGTTATTAATTCTGTCATCCATGTGGATCTCTTGGTAAATATTACAATGCGCGTAAAAGACAGACAGAAGAAAAACAATCAAAACAACAAAAGCCCCATAATAACACTACTACCTGTTCCTAAGCAAAATGATAGAGAGATAACGAAATATTAGCTAGAATGAAAGTAATTATAGTTCTGATCCTGGTATAGAACACTAATTAGAAGAAGTTATTCATTAACAACTCGCACAACAGCATGGCCTTCGAATAGCAAGTCGTATGCAAAAGGCTGATATACTTGAATTATTGACACCCATGCTTGCACTAAATCAGTGTGCTCTACTACCGGTCACTAATCCATCACCGGCTGTTAATGCACCTGAAGCAGTACAAGAACTAAAACAATTTGCACGTGAGCGAAATATAGAAATACAGAAAGGCGCAATACAAGCTGATACACTTGATACAGTAGACGCATTTGAACGATACCGTCACCAGACTGAGGATGAGCAACACCGTCATCGGGTTAAACAAAACGTGTTGCATCTGCTATTTCCCTTGAACTGTTGAGTAAGTTCGTGACAGAGCACAACAATCACAAGTAACTGAATTCAAATTTCACAAGCGTAGTAGTGATTTAGAATGTCACGTGGCAATTATCCGACCCACCTACAAACCAGGTGAAGACTATCAGCCACTGTTAACAAAGATGATTCCGAGAATCACATCGGTGCTACAAAAATTTGTTCACTCTTGCGTTAAATCATATCATTTTTCTTAATGCACATGGTGTTAATCATGAAAGAAATTGATTTAAAATGACAACACGGTGGATTGATAACGGTGGTCGTATAATCCTGAAAAGTAACTATACCAACTAATGTGTTGAATCAACGGTTCTGTAACCCTTATATCCAGTTAGTGACAATAAAGACCTGCCTCGAAAATTCGGCCAGGAACGTGGTGAACTTAACTTTGATAATACCGAATTTCTGTGCAGGTTACTAAAGTCACACTGAACAAATTTGAAACAGTTATCTCTGCAATCGCGGTTGATATCTTCACTTCCGAGAAAGGCTTTTATCCGCGTCCACTATCTCCACATGGGCAACATGGACTAACTCAGTTTGACTTGCTGGTGGTGAGTGATATCATTGGTTCAGTGTATATATGACACTACGTATGGACAAAGAATCTTGCTCGGTTGTTAACCGATATATCAAGCACAAGGTTAAGACACATCCATGCAAACATTGCATGCATGTAATTAATACATAGCAACAGCTCACCGACCATGGCTTTTACTGTGCTGGGGTTAGTGGAAAAAGGCAGAGGAAAATAATGCCAGAACCTGGCAAAAAGAGTTTAAAAAGCAGTTCGGTGCAACGAAAGATGAAAGTTTCTTGTATCATCTACAATGACTCTGAATAATGCAACGTTCTATTGGAAGTTCCTTCTTCCAAAGCCGCAAACGCGTCCAGCACCGCAGGCAAGGACTATAAAAACGACACAAGTCGCTGATCAACAGCAATGTTGATTTGCTACATAACACTTTGGTCCGATGGTCAAACTGAGCCACTGATATGGTATCGCCACAAGGACTCGGTTCGGGTGTATCTTAAATCGCTCGAGGCTACAGGGAAATCTATTCAGCAACATTTATATTCACACACTGACTTGATTATGACCGGTGGTAACAATATTGAGATTTCCGCAACTACTCAATGCAGGATCATTGAAGACGTTTTACTTCCACTGATGCATATAATGTAGAGTTGTGACAAAACCCAAAAGAATAAAACTCCCTCTATTGTTAAATAACTAACTTCGGTATGATAGAAACTTAATAATGCAAGCAATAACCACGGCATCAAACTCAAAAATAAGCATGATCCACAACAACATGAAAAAATACATGTCTTAAGCTAGGTCAACAGCCATTCATCGATTTAATAAAGTTTATGAATTCATCCTTTGACAAGGCGGGCATTTTAGCGGGGGAGAATTTTACAATCAGTCTTAGCTACTGTCATAACAATACGTAATTATCAACGAGAACAAATGTGTATCGATACAAGTAAATGAGTGAGTGGAACAAATAGGGTGAAACTCAGTTTCCTTCGATCAAAGCGTTTAATTTATGGATGTCACTTGAAGGTATTTCAGATAAAGATTACTCGCATGCAAGCAAAGTTTGGTACAGCTCCAAATATGGAAACTGAGGCTACTATCACTATCTATCTATCTATCTGGCTGGCTGGCTATCTATCTATCTATCTATATATATATATATCTATATATATATATCTATATATATATATATATATATATATATATATATATATATATATATATATATATATATATATATATACTGCTACTGCTGCTACTCTATATATATATATATATATATATATATATATATATATATATTCGCACCTATCTGTTGTTGTTCGCTATTGTATTTATAAACAGTCCTGGCTCTGCCATTTACGTGTACAAGTTTGAACCTGCACATTACTTCTCATAACCAGAAATGGCTTCTGGTGCGTCGTTTCCAAAAGCAAAACTCGAGTTGGGAATTCTCACCCACGTTGAACGGCATCTGTTTATCTTCCTTAATGGATTTCTTTGCTGAGTCGCATATATTTCATCGCCATCAAATCAAATGTTGACAGGTATGTCCCCTCTGGAGCGAACAGTTCCATGATGTATCTCGTTCCAAATAAGCTCTAACGTTAGGCAATGGTGCAACAGTTGCCGGTTGATGGGTTTCATAGGCTTGATCCCATAGAAGTTACGCTTCTCAAACATGTGTGCGATTACAACATCAGGAGTGATCATGGATACTTCGCTGAAGTTGATCTGGAAGACACATAACATATACATGATGCACACGATTATCCGCTGCCATTAGAAGCATTATCTGTGCCTCGTACCTGACTGTCTCCGTATGAGTGCTCGAGCACTGATGAATCCCGAGGTATATACACTGACTGCACCAAAAGTAGTACCAAGTCAAAAACAATTATGTATTGCACGTGCGATGCTGTATTTGCAATTAGGTATACTAGAACGAAGTTCCATCGATACCATGAATTTAACCAGAACGCTTGGATAAATAAGGACCTAAGAACAAAGGAAACAAACGAGTTTGAGGAGGACATTTTAAAGCTCATGAACATTTCTGTGTCTGAAATATCCATGGAGAATCTGGGCAAACGAATTCAAGTCGATCTTCTCCGTGATAACGAACAAGACAAACTTCGATGTGTGATCGCTGACCTGGCCAATGTATCCAGAAAGATTTATAATGGTGGACTTGTTGCCGCTCACAGCAGCAAAAAGATAGAAAAATCGAACGCGCAGATGTTGGTTTGTCCGTGTTGGACGTGTAGAAGCTGCAGATGTACGAGTATTACTATGACAACATTAAACCGTTTCACCAGGATAGGGTCAAAATGATGCACAATAACACTTCTTGCTGCTGATGCTCATCGCCACCGACTGATTTTTTCCCCGCCTGATACCAATCAACAGATACTCCCTGCTCGTTTGGTCATCATGCTATTGGGATTGACAGGTCTACTATTACATCAGATTGTTAAAACAGTTCTCGGTGGAAGTTCACTATTTCCTAGAAATAATTGCATTTCCTCGAACACAAAGGCATGGGTGGGAGGTTTGATTTCGCGCTGCGACGATTGTCTCAAACAATAACGTGTTGGTTGTCTTGGAGTATCAATCTGTATCGAGATAGAAAACAAATCGACGGACCATACTAGCTCAGCTGCACTGTATTATCCGTCTTATAACCATCGAGATGCATGCAGATACCGCAAAAAACGTGCCTCAGAGTAGTTTTAACGGAGCCGGTTTTGAAAACATTTTCGGATTGGAGGTTTGGCCTCTCTTCACAGTCTTTTGTCGATTCACATTGGTTGGTTTAAATACAATCGTTCGTGTGACTTCTTTGTTTGGTGCTGCTATGCCTAGCGGAAGACGGGTTACCCATTCGTTGGACGACTCTAGCCCATTAGTAATTCCCCTGCATAATGATGACATAATAACCATTCAGCAAATTTTCGATTACATAAGTCCAAACTAGCTTGGTCACGATGATTGGTGACATGTCAAACACAAGCTTGTACGTGGTGTTTGATAAACAACGCAGCAAAAGATCCTATACATTCTTTATCACGACCCACTTGCAACAGTTTTGGACATCTGAGTAGAGAACATTTATAAATGTGCTCGAGTGCATCTGCAACACTTGCAGGGTATGTTGACGCCAGTGGTTGCGCATTTTTGTGCTTGCAGGCAACATCAACAATCGTTGACGCATACTTGTAGGTGCGCAGTCGGTCCCATCGATTGCGGACATGATTGAGTGGAAGAAAGAATAAAAGCCCGATGAAACTCTTTAGGAATGTGGACATCAAACCATCCATGTGAAATTGTTTATTGGTTCTGGTAGATAAATTTGCCACAGCGGTTGTTTGACCATGCTTGTTTAAACAATCCTATGAGCGACTTTTGTCGATCTGATGATTGGCCCCGCCGAATCAGGAACAAACCTCATATGTTGCTGAATATGATTTTACGGTGGCTGAAGTGGGATCGTTTGTAGGTGATTATGCCATCTGCTGACGACCAACCGTGTTATGACTTTTTAAAAACATTTTCGAAAACCTCTAAGCAAAAGTAGTAACACCACAACCATTACTTTTCCACCATCGGCGAAGTATTAACCATTGGCGATTTGAATGCAAGAAAAACACTCGAACAGCATACGACGATGTGATGCTTAGAAAGCATGTCAATCCAGCACAAATATTATGAGGCAGGCACAAAATCAAGGACGTTATTTATTTGACTCAATGATACGCACATGCGTCGAATGTGATTCGTTTCAACCGTAACAGGTCGATAATAGTTCGTGGCATTGACACTCAAAGCCTTGTGAATGATCAACAGCGAATATTTTTCACCAACATTTACTATGTTAAGAAGAGAAAGAGCTTCGACTGTTATTTCGCTAGGATGAATTTGTTCGGGTAACAGTTAATGGGCAAAGACGACTGTTAGATGGAAAAGATACAGGCGTAATCGGTGTGCTTTTATAAGTGAAGGGTGCAAAACCTCCAGAACGCACAATCGCTGGAAATTTAAATATTCCAGAAGCAAATGTTTTCTGTGATTGAATGACAGTTGTAGCAGTGCAAAAGGGTAAGTGGCTAGAAGTGGGTGTGTGTATTGCACCTGGATTGGACGAGAAATGGCAGGGTGTGCAGACATGTAATTGTACTGCGCGATTGTATTATTACTAGAGCTAAGATGGACAAAAATGTTACCGACGTGAAAATAATCGAGGCGGATAAACAGCTGTGAGATGAAATCACACAGAGATTCGTCCTGATAATGAAATATAAACACTCGTTGTTGGTCGTAGATGACATCTGTGATCTAGCCGAAGCAGCAAATGTTATTCTTGGCGTGGCTAGAAACACAACAAAGACAACCATCACAGGTACGTCATTTATCGTCGGTGACATCAAATTAATTTCGATCTGATAAAATTTAGCAGTACTTGTCTAGGGCTACTTAGAGTGGCACAAAGCAGTCTCACCACAATCAGTAAACTGTGTTCGGTGGCTATCGAGGATAAAATAAGTAGTATGACTAAATTCGCGATGGTATGTAGGGTAATAGAAAATCACTTAGAACTCAGAGCACAAATAACAAACAGTGCAGTTTGAGATTTACAAGCAATAGAAGTCGAGTGAGATTGGTCTCAGTTATAATTGCACAGCAAATAGGCTGGTCAACTATCTATAGATTCAGCACTGCTGGTTGCGTAGTAGACGTATACAACCTAATGTTTATACGATTTGACTATGTGTGTGTATTAATCATCCACGAGTTGCGCTTTTCTGTATTTTGCATGTTTGGCAATTATTGGGGTAGACTATCGTGACTAAAAGATTACTATAAATTATAAAGCCAAGGACATTAAGAATCATCTCGAAAAGCATAAGATCGAAACCTTGGAAAATGCTACTCATTCTGCTGATGAGTATTCCTTAACTCATAAAGTTCCTGTTGTTAGCAAGTATTTTACTCAGCAGCCTACTAGGAGAAAGGTATTTCAGCCTAATACGACTCCTCCTAAAACTCAAACTGTCACAACTTTTTATAATCAAGTTTCTGATAAACATGATTCAAAATCCTTGTCTATTCCTACGTGTACCTATTGCAAGAAAAAGGGACACGTCAATTCTGACTGCTTCAAAGTGAAATATAGGCATCAGAATCAAGATAGCCTATCCTAGATGCTCTTCTTTCTAAGAGGTCAACGTCACGGTCACGTATTGAAAACAATACATTTGTTGGGTCACATAAATCCCAGTCTGATTTTATTAAGGAGAATTATGAACCATTCATGTCGAAGGGCTCTATATCACTCTTGGGTGATTTGGCCAATCCTATCCCTATTAAAATTTTAAGGGATACAGGAGCTTCTCAAAGTCTTTTATTATCAAGTACTTTGACTTTTTCTGAGAAGTCCTGATCTAATGAGGGTGTTCTCATTCAGGGAGTAGAGTGCGGCTTTGTGAATATTTCTCTCCATTTTGTAAATCTGTCATGAGACTTAGTGTCAGGACATGTGATAGTTGGAATAGTGTCTAACTTACCCGTTGAGGGCATTCATTTGTTGCTAGGCAACGACCTAGCTAGAGACATGGTTGCGCTTCATCCACTTGTAACTGACAAGCCTTCTTTGGATCAGGAAGTTGATCCTATTGAAAAGAATACTCTGATTTATACCCAGCTTGTGCAGTTACTCGAACTATGGCAAAGAAAGCTCTTGAGCATCATTTTGACCAGGAAGGTATTCCCTTAGCTGACACATGTATTGGTCAGGCTTTTGATGAGGTCACTTTCACTCCTAATTTGGATCAATCAAAAGCTATTGATCACAGCTATCTTCTTTTAAATACTCATTCTCTTGTATCTAATCAGGGTGATAAATGACAATCGCTTGTCGCTGAACAGGAAAAAGATCCTGAGATCTCCTGTTTGTTTCAGAGGGACATTAGTCAAACTGAAGCCACTTAAGTATCTGTCTGTTATTTCATTAAAAATGGAATTCTTATCAGAAAATGGAGACCTCCCGAGGTACATGCTAGTGCCGAGTGGTCAGTGAACTAGCAGGTTGTAGTTCCAAAATCTTACAAACAGGAAATTCTTAGTTTGGCCCATCAAACTCCTCTGGCTGGACATTTTGAAATAAATAAAACTTGTCACAAGATCTTCACTCTCTTTTATTGGTTAAAACTCAAAGTGATGATTGCAATTACTGTAGATCTTGTCATACTTGTCAAATGGTAGGAAAATCCAATCAGAAGATACCAAAGGCTCATTTGCAACCTACTCCTGTATTTGACGAACCATTTAGCAGAATTTAGGTAGATCGTGTTGGTCCCTTACCTAAGACCAAGTCAGGCAACCAATATTTGTTGACCATTATGTGTGCGTCAAAAAGATTCCCAGAGGAAATTCCATTGAAGTATATTAAAACGAAAACCATAGTAAAAGCTTTGATAAAGTTTTTTGCTCAATTTGGCCTTCCTAAATCTGTCCAATCGGATCAATGGTCAAATTGTATGTCTGGAATTTTCCAGCTAGTTATACTTGAATTTGGCACTCAGCAATTCAAGTCAAAAGTGAAGTTATGGTTTCACAGAATTTTAATTGAAAGAACTTTTGAGTCTTGTAATATAATTCATTCTCTCTTCCGCATTCTTCAAAAGCTTCTTCAAATTAGATCATACGGCCCTTACAAAGATAAGAAGAAAATGAATGAGTTTAATTATAATAATAGTATTTTGATCTGAATAAATTAATGGGGTACTAGTATAATAAAAGAGATAGCCAAGTAAATAATGCAATTAATTTATTTGTACTTGTCCTACCAAATGAGTATTTAAGTGAAGAAACTTCAATCGGACACTGTTGATCTTGGAGCATCAAATCTTCGGAATTCGGAAATTATGAAAAATCTGGGCCAGAAACATTTACATTTGCAACAACAAGAAAAGAATGAACTTAAGCATTTATTATTCAAATATTAGCACTTGTTTCCAGATATTCCTACGAGGACAAACAAAGTTTTTCATGACGTTGAAATTGCAGATTCAAAACCTGTGAAATAACAGGAATACTTCAAAAACAAAATTCAGTATTTTCTGGAGAACTATTTTATAGAGCCCAGTAAAAGCGATTGGAGTTCACGATGTGTACTTGTTCCGAAACCAGAATAAACTTTCCGTATGTGCACTGATTATAGGAAGGTGAACAGTGTGACAAAAAGAGATTCATTTTCATTACCAAGAATCGATGATTATAATGATAAAACTGGTAATGCTAAGTACGTCACCAAATTTGACCTTCTGAAAGGATTTTGGCAAATTCCACTAACGACGAGTCCAAAGGAAATTTCGGCATTTGTGACTCCAGATGGACACTATCAATATAAAGCGATACCTTTCGGGATGAAGGGTTCCTCAAGTACTTTTCAACGCTTGATGAATATGATTACCTCTGGTCTAGATAATTGTGATGCTTACATTGCTGATCTCATCATTTACACCGACACCTGGAAAGAATATCTAGCCACGATTCAGAAATTCACTAACAAACTCACTGATGCAAATTTGACAATCAATTTATCTAAAGTGAGTTTTGCCGTGCTTGAGTAACCTTTCTAAGACATGTGGTGGGATATCGTCAAGTTAAACCTATAGATGCTAAGGTCAAGGCTATCCCTGATTTTCCTGTGCGTGTCAGTTAAAAGCAACTGATGCGATTTTTGGGTATGGCCGGATACTATCAGAAATTTTGTTCCAATTTTTCTAATAGTGCTGAACTCCTGACAAACTTGTTGAGTACGAAAAACCAGTTTCCTTGGACTAAACAATGTCAGGAGATTTTTATAGGTTAAAAGCAATACTCAGAAGTGCGCCGGTTCTAACCGCTCCAAAAAGCATTCAATATTTTAAATTATCTGTTGATGCAAGTGATGTTGGAGTTGGAGCAGTACTGATTCAAGAAGATAGAAATAGTGTTGATCACCCAGTGTGATATTTCTCTAAGATATTAAATAAGCAACAAAGAAATTACTCAGCAATCGAGAAGGAATGTTTGGCCCTAATATTTTCATTACAGCATTTTGAAGTTTACATTAGCTCAGGTCCTTCTCCGGTTGTTGTGTTTAGTGATCACAACATCCTTACTTTCATCGACAAGATGAAAAATAAAAATCAAAGATTATTAAGGTGAGTTTGTTTTTACAAGAATATAATCTTGACATCAGGCACATCAAGGAAAAAGACAATGTGATTGCAGATGCACTTTCCCGTGTATATAAATATTCTTTCATGCACACTTTGTATAATTCATAACAGTTTTCTTATGTAGTTTTGTTTTACCTCATGTATAATTTACATATGGTAAAAAGAAAACTTATTACATTAATCTCTTTTTCTTTATGGGAATAACTGTTACGAATATGTAATTAATTTGCTTGTGTGTTAGTTTTAAATTCTTTTTATTTTAGTTTTGTTTCATTACATTTTATTATAATAATTATTTTCATGGGATGTGATATTTTTGAAAACAAAAATTCAGTCTTCTGTTCACTTGATTAGAACGCAAGAATATGACTTAAGCACTATTTTTTAGCTCACTTGGGTTCATAGTTTATGTAAACATCGAGTGAAAACGATTGGCTATTACTAAGGTCATGTTCTGCTTGCGTGGTAGCTCTAATCTGTAAACAAATTTTTTTATTGAATCGTATAGGAAGATTCATTAAGTTCTTTCAAAGCGTACGTGGCTATCGGCTTTGCGCTTTTACTGCGTTGTTCCATCTGGGTGACCACGTGGGCCACCATGTGATCTAAAATTGAGCGTTTAATACTCATTCTCAATAACATTTGTCAATCGTAAAATTGTATCTTTGGGCTCAAAGAATTTGTCAAGTTGTTGCTATTTGAGTTGATTTTCTTATATAAAATAATTTTTTTCACCATGGGAAATATTTCTTTTTTATAAAAGTTCTGGGAGAAAGATATTCAGTGGAAATTTATTCTGGAATTCTAAACGGGAACATTATAAATTATGATTAAACGAGGAATTGTTGCCATCAGTACAACGATCTCATCTGACTCATCGCCTTCCATATTGGGACTTCATCGAGATTCGAACCTGGATTCAGTTAGAACTGTTTAGTGATAGGACTTATATTTTTTAATTCTATAATTCAATTTTGGATTATATTGAAAAACCATTAGTCCTATTGCTGATTCTTACATTGTTTTCTAGGGAAATAAATTACTTTGTTAAAATTTACAAACCTTGTTGGCTTCACTTATTTCTTTTGTTACTTTTGTACGAGCCTACACGTAAGAGGATTAAACTACCAAATGACTGAGACATAAAAATTGTAGCAGAAAACTGAAATCTCTGTACGATGTGAGTGCATCATATCGATTTATTAAATAAACCTACACAAAAATATAGTGGAAAAAAGGTAGAGTCTCTAACTGAATTTCTCCATTACGTCTGAAGCGGCTGCAACTTCTGATGGTTTTAGCGAATGTATAGTTGTAATGATGAAGACATCTAAGAGCAGGCTAATTAAACATATATTCTGGGGGGGGGGGGTTATATAGGAATTGAACCGGAACAGTTTTACAAAATAATATACCACGATGCAGATGCGGAGCAGCGCGAGCTTAAGAGGAAATTAATAATTGCTGTTATTGAACATACACTATTCAAACGTATTATGAAATTCGCAAGATGTTTGATATTACTAGGTACAGTTGACACTGACAACATGTATATTGTTGGCAATGTACGCAGTGATAGATCATTTGAGGTTATTTACTCGAACTTTTTATGAAGGTATTTTAATGGGCGCTGCAAAGGAATGTTGCTATGAGAAAACTGCAGCATGGTGTTGTAATTATTTTATAAGAGTAGATTTACAATTCCGTTTTGGCTCTGGTTGATACTACGGGTGTTTGTGAAAAATAAGAATGCAGGTTTATAATACGACAAAACTGGACGAGGCTTAGTTTATAATCAAATAGACAAGCTTCACACACATACAAGCACACACATGCATATATGTAAAGGGCTTGGACTGGAAAACATGAACTCAGCGGCAGAACATGTCACTATATATTCTTTAATATACAAGTTGTTACGTACTGGTCCAGACCCTCGGACATGCATTAAATGTGGCATCGGAGTGACATACTTAATTATAGTATCCATGTGGATCTCTTAGTAAATATTACAATGCGCGTAAAATACAGACAGAAGAAAAACAACTAAAACAACAAAAGCCCCAAGATAACACTACTACCTGTTACTTAGCAAAACGATGCAGAAATAACGAACTATTAGCTACGATCAAAGTAATTATAGTTCTGATCCTGGTATAGAACAAAAATTAAAAGAAGTTATTCATCAACAGCTGGCACAACAGCATGGGCTTCGAATAACAAGTCGCATGCAAAAGGCTGCCATACTTGAATTATTGACACCCATGCTTGCACTAAATCAGTGTGCTCTACTACCGGTCACTAATCCATCACCGGCTATTAATGCAACTGCAGCAGTACAAGAACTAAAACAATTTCCACGTGAGCAACATATATAAATACCGAAAGGTTCGATACAAGCTGATACACTTGATATAGTAGACGCATTTGAACGATACCGTCGCCATCCTGAGGATGAGCAACACCGTCATCGGGTTAAACAAAACGTGTTGCATCTGCTATTTCCCTTGAACTGTTGAGTAAGTTCGTGACAGAGCACAACAATCACAAGTAACTGAATTCAGATTTCACAAGCGAAGTAGTGATTTAGAAAGTCACGTGGCAATTATCCGACCCACCTATAAACCAGGTGAAGACTCTCAACAACAAGTAACAAAGATGATCCCGAGAATCACATCGGTGCTACAAAAATATGTTCACTCTGACGTTAAATCAGATATTGTTTCTTAATGCACATTTTGTTAATCAGGAAAAAAATTGATTTATAATGACAACGTGGATTGATAGCGGTGGTCGTATAATCCTGAAATGTAACTATAACAATCAATGTTTTGAATCAACGGTTCTGTGACCCTTATCTCCAATTAGTGACAATAAAGACCTGCCTCGAAAATTCCGCCAGGAACGTGGTGGACTCAGCATTGAAAATATCGAATTTCAGTGCAGGTTACTAAAGTCACACTGAACAAATTTGAAAAAGTTTTCCCTGCTAATGCGATTGATGTCTTCACTTCCGATAAAGGCTTTTATCCGCGTCCACTATCTCCATATGGGCAACATGGACGAAGTCAGGTTGATTTGCTGTCGGTGAGTGATATCATTGGTTCAGTGTATGTATCGCACTACTTATCGATAAATAACCTTGCTCGGTTGCTTAACCGATAGAGCAAGGGCAAGGTTAAGACACATGCATGCAGACATTCCATGCATGTAATTATTACATAACAACAGCTCACCGACCATGGCATTTACTCTGCTGGGATTAGTGGAAAATGGCAGAGGAAAATAATGCCAGAACCTATCATATATAAGAACTCTGAATGTCACAATGTTCTATTGGAAGTTCTTACTTCCAAAGGCGCATTGGAGTCCAGCTCCGCAATCAGGGTCTATACAAACAACATAACACAAATCGCTGACCAACAGCAATGATGATTTGTTACATAACACTTTGATCTGGTGGGCAAACTGAGACACTGATATTGCATCGCGACAAGGACTTGGTTGAGATGTACGTTAAATCGCTCGAAGCTACAGGGAAATCTATTCTGCAACAGTTATATTCACACATTGACTTGATTATGACCGGTGATCACATTCTCAGGCAAGGACTATAAAAACAACACAACATAAGCTGACCAACATCAATGATGATTTGTTACATAACAATTTGGTCTGATGGGCAAACTGAGCCACTCATATGCATCGCGACAAGGACTCGGTTGGGGTGTACCTTAAATCTCTCGAGGCTACAGGGAAATCTATTCAGCAACAGTTATATTAACACACTGACTTGATTATGACCGGTGATACCATTTGTGAGGTTTCCACACCTACTCAATGCAGAATCTTTTAAGACGCTTTTACTTCCACTGATTCATGTAATGTACAGTTGACACAAAACCCAAAATAAAAAATAAAAAACTATCTGTAGTGTTAAATAACTAACTTCGGTGTGATAGAAACTTAATAATGCAAGCATGAACCACGGCATCAAACTCATAAATAGCGTGATCCACAACAACATGGAAAAAAAAAATGTCTTAAGCTAGGTCAACAGACGTTCATGGATTAAATAAAGTTTCTGAATTCGTCCGTTGACAAGGCGGCTATTTCTTTTTTTTTTTTTGGGGGGGGGAGAATTTAACAATTATTCTTAGATACTCTCATAACATTGCATACTTATTAACGAGAACAAACGTGTATCTATACAAGTAAATGAGTGACTAGAACAAATATGATGAAACTCAGTTGCCTTCGTTCGAAGCATTTTACTTATTGCCGTCATTTGAAATTTCAGACAATGAGTATGCAAACAAAATTTGATACAGATCCAAATACTAACACTTTAGGCTACTGTCAATCTCTCTCTCTCTCTCTCTCTCTCTCTCTCTCTCTCTCTCTCTCTCTCTCTCTCTCTCTCTCTATATATATATATATATATATATATATATATACAGTGGCACAAAGCAGTCTCACCACGATCAGTAAACTGTGTTCGGTGGCTATCGTGGATAAAATATTTAGAATGACTGAATTCGCGACTGTGTGGAGGGTAATAAAAAATCACCTACCACACCGAGCACAAATAACAAACAGTGCAGTTTGGGATTTACAAACAATAGAAGTCGAGTGAGATAGGCCTCAGTTATAATTGCACGGAAAATAGGCTGGTCAACTATCTATCGATTCTGCACTGCTGGTTGCGTAGTAGACGTATAGAACCTAGTGTTTATACGATTTGATTATTTGTGACTAATCAGGACCCGAAAAAGGAAAAAAGTTTCACAAGCCACTTCATAATACTACTAAAAGATTACTACAAATGAAAAAGTCAAGGAATTAGTAGATAGTTGGATTTTAAACGACAGTTCCTAAACAATTTACATGTCATTAAGCAAACATCATAAGGCGATGTGATGATTGAGAATGTAGTTAATCCAGCACAAATATTACGAGGCAGGCACTAAATCAAGGTCGTTATTTATTTGATTCAACGATGCCCACATGCGACGAATGTGACTCGTGACAACTGTAACAGGTTCATGATAATCCGTGGCATTGACACTCATAGCCTTGGGGATACTTACCAGCAATTTGTTTTAACCAACATTGACTCTGTTAAGAAGATAACGAATTTCAACTGTTATTCAACAAGGATGCATTTGTTTGGGTAACATTTATTGGGCAAAGCCGATCGTTAGATGGAAAAAATGCAGACGTAAGCGGTGTGCTTTGAGATGATAAGGGTACAAAACCTCCCGAACCCACAATCTGTGAAAATTTATTTATTCCTGAGCAAAATTTGTCTGTGATTGAATGACAGTTGTATCAGTGCAAAAGGGTAAGTGGCTAGGAGTGCGTGTGAATATTGCGCCTGGATGCGACGAGTCCTGGCAGGGTCTGCAGTAGTATAATTGTACTTTCGACTGCATTATTAATAGACCTGTAATGCAGCACAAATGTCACCTACGTGCACAAAACAATCGAGGTGGGTAAACAGCTGTGCAATGAAATCACAAAGAGATTTGTGCTGATAGTTAAAAATAAACACTCGTGGTTGTTTGTAGATGGAACCACAGCAACGACAACCATCACAGGTGCGCCAACTGAATTATCGTCAGGGCTTTCAAATTAATTTCGATACGGTTACATTCAGGAATATGCGTCTATCTGGGGCTGCTTAGGGCAGCAAAAAACAATCTCACCAAGATCAGTAAACTGTATTCGGTGGCTATCGATGATAAAATATTTAGCATGACTTTATTCGCGACGGTGTGGAGGGAAATAGAAGATCACGAACAACTCAGAGCACAAATAACAAACAGTACTGGGAGTTACAAACAATACAAGTCGAATGAGACTGGCCTCAGTTGTAATCGCACAGCAAATAGCCTATATAACTATCTATCGATTCAGCACTGCTGGTTGCTTAGTAGCCGTATACAACCTAATGTGTATAAGATTTGATTATTTGTGTGTATTAATCATCCACGGGTTGCACATTTCTGCATTTTGCTTGCTTGCCAAGTCATGGGGTAGAGAATGTGCCGACTATTCAGTACCCGAAAAGAGAAAAAGAAAAGCCAGATCATAATACTACTGAAAAATTAGTATAAATTATAAAGCAAGATATTACTCGATTGTAGGATTTTAAACGACAATTTCTCCAGAACTTACCTGTCATTAAGCAAACATGCTGAAACAGGAAAACACTGACAAGTCTAACATTAAAGTGTTTCTGCTCACAATATTTATCAGGAAGCCGAGTCAGCAACACAATGAGGACCGACATACATTTTACACGATTTGTTAATTGTATAAAATTATTTGCGACGCTTTTCCTTCGTATATTTACGAACTGTTGCTCTCCTTGGCCGGTGGGTTGAAAATATGTAATCCTAGAAATATTAATAACTTCAGGCAAATACATCCTCGTTGAAAAATAAAGCTACATTATTGCTGTTAGATTAATATATATAATTTAATAAAGGAAGGAGACAGTATGTAATATTTAAAGTAAATCTGAGGAATAAACCACACATGTGCCGTCCTGTTATGTACATACAGATAGAAAATGTAATATCCTCTATGATCACATTGGGAATAAAGAAAGTATTCTACCATGTTGCTCATACATTAGACGTGTATGAGATAATCTTATATGTGTCTTTTGTGAAAGCATTGAAAATGCCTAATGCATGCAGACATGCAAACAGAGAGACATCCACACACACACACACATACATATATGCATGGAATGTAATTCACAGTTCTGGAGCAAAGTATGAATTCAAACCGATTCAGATTCTTAATCAGATGTCACTGCAATTGTCCATATATAATCTGTTATCGGATTCGTTTGTGAATGAAATTAATTTTCATATAATATGATTTGAACTTATATAAAAAAGCACGAGTCTTAACTAACTCTTCAAAACTTCTACACCTTTCTCTCCATATAAACCATTTAAAACACTTCTAGCTCCCTGTAACTGAAACACAATAACCTACATTGCTTACACCTGACATAGATGAACTCTTACACTCTTTTCTTCTCATTGTTTCCCTCTCCACTTCCTCATTACTAACTTAATGTTTTTTGTTTGTTTTTTTTTTCCATAATATTTTAGTCTAACATTTGTTCGTGCTTTATCAGTATAATTTGCAACCTTTGCAGTCATCGGGTTTTTGAATTGTAAAAATGTGCAGCCGCATCATATTTTAACGGTTACAATGAAATATGTTTAAACTGTTCTGAGAAAATAACTTATCCATTTAGGAAAGTAGTTCCAATAATCATTTGTACGCAGAATGCTTTTCACTCTTTTACAATAAACGCTACAAGTAACTACTTTTGATATTTCAAGTCTGATGTGCCAACAACCATCGTTAATAAATCCGGCTATCTGTTTTTGCTCAGGTAATATAATTTATGACTAGTAATCGATGTGTCGCGATACCTCCACAGTCTAGGCGGATGAATACATTTCGCTCGGATCCACTCGGTGTCATGGACTCATAACCAATGATGTAATGAAAGTACCGTAGAAATCAGATCAAGCATTGAAAGAACTAAAGAGGTTTCGATCAGAATAGGCCGAATCGGCTTAATACAAACGATTCGAATCATTAAATTGAAAATATTAAATCCGTAAGCTCACTCTTATTTTTGCAGATCATTCCAATAATGTATTGAGAGGTTTGAAATTTCAACTTGATGCCTGAATCCCTACTCTGTGTATGTTTGTTTACATGTCAATGACATGAGTGCATATTCTTTTTAAATGTATTGCTGGCTACAGACACAAAGAGAGCATTATTGATGCATTATACAGTGTTAAAGAATAATATATATCCGATAGTGAGTGGAAGTGATGGTGTAGTTCTAGTGAATGGGTAATTTTATACTTCTAAAACAGTCAGCTTCAGGAAACTTGCTATTCTATATACTTCGAATGTGTATCTTGCAACTATTTGTGGTCTGATTGCATCTATCTTTGTAACAATTATCTCTTTGAACAATAACTAGTCGGGTCCGGCTTTTTCACACCATGATACTTTATTTCTTAAATTTCAACCTCACACTTATATTTCCATCAGACTTTGTGTGACGATGATTGCTTGCTGCCCGATAAACGTTTTAGCCGTAGATAGTTTTGTCAATATGGTTAATAACTTGACTGTCAGGGAAATGGCTTTCTGGAAAAGCACAATATAAAGAAAACTCATAATTTAAGGACCTCTGCCATTGTTCCAGCTTTATCACAGCTTAGAACAAGCAACTCAGAATGGTAGTGATTCTGGAGATCATTTATATAATCGTCTAGCTGGCCTTCGAAGACAAAATTGTTCATTATGATATGCATTATGCTAACTGGAATCACTAACATATCAGTGAAGATATAAAGGTATGGCGCAAATTTTACAAATGAGTAAAACCTGGAGTGAACTGTGGCGTGGAAGTGGGCAAACCAGTGTATTTTTGGATACGGGCACGACTCACGCCATGTGAAATCTCAATTTGCACATTCACATCTAATAATGTAAAGATATATGAAGAAAACCAATGGACTATTGTGACTTTTGCACTTCCAGAATATGATTTATAGCTTCTGAATAATAATCGAAGCGTTGCTTCACCCGCTTTATCGTACACGGAAATATATTGAACTATATGCCTTATAGGTGTGAATGTGCCATTAAAATCCAACCAATTCTACAATCAATTTCCTAGGTTATGATATACGTAAATTCGATACAGTCAAAACATATCGAACCAGTAAAATGAAAATTAAAATAAGTTTGGGAGCTCTCTTTTACTTGTGCATATCATACCAATATTATATAGACTAACGTTGCTACATTGTTCAATCTTCATCTCTTCTTCGGGTATTGTTTTATGAAGTCAAAGGTAATCAGTGCTGATCATCTCAAATTTATTGTTATTTCCACGTACACAGTGATCATTATTACTTTGCTTTGTGTGTTGCTGATATATGTAATATACTGGAGTGTATGCGTGAGAGAGACGAGAAAGAGGGAGAGATAGGGAGAGACAATCCGGTACAAGTTGTTGGATTAAATCGCTAAAAAATATTTAGTTGCACGAAATTCACCAGAACACTTTAGTAACCGTGGTTGATAAAAGCTTGTAACACGTACAAATTTTCTCCATCAAATCAGCAATAACAAAATGTAAAACAATCTAGTTTTTGTACTTGCCTTCATTAAAGGGCAATGCATCATGCATTTTAATATAGGTATTTCGCATAAAGTCATGAACGCTTCAACACAGGTAAGTCACGGTTAATTCCATAAAATTGTTTTGCCTTTCAAAATAAATGCAATTGAGACCAAGTCCATATATACGTCTTGGCTGACATTCACATAAAAAACAGCCTTGAAAAGAGTGCACAATTCAGTAGTCAATAAAATCCACGGTTTGTACGTATTTACTGACAACATCTTGACCCTTTTACATGCTACATCCTTTCTATGTCATACTTGATAAATTTTAACCAGAAAAACCAGATACACATTTTTAGTTTTCAAAAAAGGCACACTTGACAAGATACCAAATTGTTTTTGTTAAATAATTTTTTTGTCGTTATATTATAAAATTTATCTTAGTACATGCTCATCTTTGAATTGACACTTTCAAAGGGAAATAAAGTCGAGTCATTCAATATCTTGTCAAAACATACTACACTGTACAGTCATTATATGGTTCTAAACAACCTCTGTATATTTTCTCTTTGTCTCTTACTCTTTATATCTCCCAATTAGTCCTTATTTATTTTTAAATTTTCTTAATAATCCCGACATATGCTGCTTTTATCTTCGTGTTGACATATTTTATCATTTCCTTATTATATTTGCATAATAGCATTTTATGTATTGTTCTGTCTTTGTGAAGAGGTAATTTGGCACATAAATAATCTTTGGAACGATTCTTGATTATAATCGCAACTAATACTTTG